>JAULBM010330112.1:0-13078 GCA_032357055.1 Geukensia granosissima
GTTCAATGGGATAGATGAGGTCAACATAGTCACCAAATTTAGAGTTATTCAGTGAAAGGACATCATCTATATAGCGGCACGTGAAACCAAAAGATTGGGCCAACTTTTTCTCTTATCTCTGTAGAAGGCTCTGTATAAAGTCAGCTTCATATAATACGAATAAAGAAATAAATCGGCAAGAAGGGGCGCACAGTTGGTCTCCATTGGAATGCCGACAGTCTGTTGAAACAATAGTAATGGCTATCCAGACCAGACCCGACGTAACAATTAATTAATGAATTCATTGTATGGCTTGTTATAAAGTGTGTAACTTTGTCTATTGGAGTGTAACCTGTAAATTGAGTTGATGATTTTTGTTTTATTGATACTAATGCCATATCTCCCTTTTCAATAATTTAATCATTTACTCTACATAGATCTTGATAAGTATCCTCATCAAAAACAATAATACAACATTTCAAATATCAGTTTATACTTACAATTTTATATTAATACACCACATACACCATTTTAAAATCAAGATTTTCAACTACAGACACGTGTTTAATTAAGTTAACCTCTTGAACTCTTTGCAAGTTTCCGTTTTAATATATTCACACTGGTCACGTTGTAACAAGTTATATTATTTTTGATAAGAACATAATATTTACGTTATTCGAAATATTTGTTAGAACACATTAAATAAAGAGCATCATTTGACCTCTCTCCCCCTGATAAAGATATATATTCCTTATTCTTAAAAGACACCAACAGGCCTTGGTTCAAATCTTTAAATGAAAAAAGGACAAATACAGTTTGCCGAAGGAATATACCTTAGTTTATTTTGATTAAAAAAATTAAGAGTATTGAGTGACTAGCGGAAAGACAGTGACCATTTCTTATCTAGAGTTATTTTACAAATTTATTATTAATTTACCTGCATAGATTAACACAAGGTACGCTTGTGTCATTGTTCCATATTAAATAAATGAATTTTTTAAACTTCAAATGTCTTTAGAAATCACCCAAAAATAAAAGTTATATGGACGAAACTGGTATAGCTTTTATATAACCCTGTTGGTAACGGTCTTTATAAATAAGTGTCCGTCATCATACTGAACAGCATGAATACATCACTGATTTTACCAAAAGGCATTTGAAATAAAACGAATAGGGTTAACAAAGAAACGATTCTCCTTCTTGGTAAGAAACGGGAGAAATTGTTGAATATAAATGTCTTGAATCCTAATGAATGCCTTAAACATGTGCGAAATCCAAATAGTTTGTGATGCGCTTAATATCCCCCAAAGTATTTAAAACTGTTATTTTAGTTTTTTGACTTTTTGATATATTAAAAATATTAACGTATGTTGAATATGTTTTCTTCAGAATGTAGCTATTAAAGTGTACATCAGCTCTGTTCCTCTTTGTGCTGATTTTTCCATTAGTTGTATGAGACAGACTTATGTCAGTTTTTTAGGAAAACAAATAGAAAGATTGCAAGATTTTTAGTTTAACCTAGATAAGGTCCTTCAACCATATAAAAATACTTTTGGCGACTAATTTTATCGCATCTGTCCAATAAAACTTGAAACGCGTGAAACCATCTGGTTCCACTCAGAAAGCAAACGAAAACCAAATGGCCAGACATCAGAACACAAATCAATAAATAAAGCAATCTTAAGTACATGAACAAGACGAAACTTAAAACATAGTGCACAAATAAAACTAAAAACCCAACAAAAAAGGGGGACTATCCAGAAGGGTACATAGTTCTTGCTTCTTTAAAAGACCCGCTGAATTATCCAATCAGGTATTTTCATTTAAAAGTAAAGAATATGATTCAAAGGGGTATTACAACCTCTAGGCGTAGAAAATGAAAATAGTGTTTTTGGTCTACTCTGCGACTCAACAGAAAAAATCTTCGTCTGTAAATGGACCGACAGAGTGTGGTGACGACTGTAAAATATTCTGGCTGATGACTTCAACTGAGGAGCATCATATTCTTGTTTGAGAATTTCTGTATCGACGTCTTAGCTCTGTCTAGAAAATCACATGCTCCTGGAAGATGAATATGTCATTCGCTGAGTCCTGTCATTTGTCATAGATTTGTGTAAATCCTCCCCTGTTGCATATGAAAATTCCTCTTTCGTATCATTACTGTTTTCATATTCTAATTTGTGTAAGTGACTTTAAAGTTTAGGTTTTTACCTTAAAGCGTGTCAATGTCCTCGTCTTGTTTCTCAAATTTTCTTGTATATCCCCCCTGCTAAATCCGCCAATACTTTTAATTTGCATTTCCAGTAAATGGATTCGTCTTCAGGTTTTCGAAAGAACGTCCTCAACTATATTTTTAAATATCCTATTTCATTAGAGATTGCTTTTGTCCTTCTGTACGACCCTTTCATTTTTCTCTCACGTCCTTTTGAGTGATCACCCCAAATAAAAAATCGTGTATGCGTAAAATAATACTGCTCTTACCTGAATGTTATCAAAAATGCACATGTAAGCCTTTTTTATTGGTTTTGAGATTTTTATCTCAGTTATCATATAATGTTGGTTTTTTTTGCGTTTATGCGTAAGTGGTCTTATCTGCTCGATCTAACGTAATGCCTACATAAACATTTTTTGGTTTCTTGTGTGCGTTAAGCCTGTTCCACTTAGCTGTACACTTTATAAATCGTTGTAAACAGGAAGTTTACAGAGTCAGACTTACCAGCATCTTAACCATGCTATGCGAGTCAGCTTTTCCTCTTTCGAAGCATGATTTCACAGACCCTTTTAAACCAGACGCACAAAAGATGGGTTTTTCGAAATTTTGGTTTAATTTCTCATCTTTTTTTCTCTTTGAAATTCAAGTTTGCCTTGACAAATTTTATTCAGTTTAACTTTGAGCAATGACCAACATGACACTATAATTCCAATGATGGAAATTTAACACTATGAACATTATAAGCAATACATTGAAATAACAATATCGCTATCCAATAACTGCCTCTGTTGTGAAGTTTTCCGTTATATCATTATTGATTTGAAACTTCTCTGTCAATTGCCTCTGAAACAATGTTCGATGACCTGGTTACAGAGGATAGCGACAAAATAATTAGGTCAATAAACCAAATGTTAATGAATAGTCTTTTTATAGACTAATTTAAGAATTGACAATTCAATTTCGTTTTAATGAATAAGAATCTTAGCTTACTGTGTTTTATTTTTTCTACGTTGAATTTGTTACTGTACAAAACTTCAATTTAGCTTTGAAACACTACTAAGTTTGCATTTTGATTTATTTTTAACAATACCATTTGCATTGATAAATTTATAACAAACTACGTGAACAGTTTAAAAGGCAACCTTCATCATTTTCAAATTTTGATACACTAATTTTTTTGTATATGCTAAAGATGATATGGTGTTTTGTCATTATGATAATTTGAAACGAATTTATACTATTAAACGTCTAACAAACACAAATTTCAGCAACTCATAAAATTTTAAGAATCACTAACTGTCTTAATAAGCTATTATTTGCACAAATTTCCGCTTTTTAAAGTCTGACATTCACTTGCATACAGTTTAAATTGCGTTTTTATCAATATTGTACAAATATGGTAAATTTGTTATCCCCTACTACATGTGGTGTTGGTAGTAAAATAAACTTGGTATCCTCTACACGGGGTGAAGGTAATAAACTCTCACTAGCAATATTAATTTGTTATCCTCTACACATAACTCTCACCAGCAGAATAAATTTGTTATCTTCTACAGGTGTTGCAGGAAGTAAACTCTCACCAGCAGCATTTATTTGTTATCCTCTGCACGTCTTGCAGGAATTTAACTCTCACTAGAAGCATTTGTTTGGTACCGTAAACTATATATCACTAACAGCGTTTATTTGTTATCTCAACACGTGTTACAGGCAGTTAACATTAACTTGCAGCATTTATTTATCCTTTACACGTGTTTGCAAGAAAAGCCATCACAAGCAGCATTAACTTGTTTTCCCCTATACGTGTTACAGGTAGTTAGCCATCACTAGCAGCATCAATTTGTTATCCTTTACAGTTGTTGAAAGTAGTAAGCCATCACAATCAGCTTTAACTTGTTATCCTTTATACGTGTTACAGGTAGTTAGCCATCACAAGCAGCATTAATTTGTTATCCTCTACACGTGTTTCAGATAGTAAGGCATCCGGAGCAGCGTTAAATTGTTATCCTAGCATTAACTTTTAATTCTTTACACGTGTTGCAGGAAGTAAAATCTCTCTAGCTGTATTTATTTGTTATCCTCTACACGTGTTTGCAGGTATTAAGCCATCACAAGCAGCAATAACTTGTTTTCTCTTATACGTGTTACAGGTAGTTAGCAAGCGCGAGCAGCATTAACGTGTTTCCCCCTTTACGTGTTACATGTAGTTAGCCATCACAAGAAGCATTAAAGTGTTTTACCCTATACGTGTTATAGGTAGTAAGCCATCACAAGTAGCATTAACGTGTTTTCCCCTATACGTGTTATAGGTAGTAAGCTAGCACAAACAGCATTAGCTTGTTATCCTCTACATGTAGTAAGCCATCACAAGCAGCAGTAACTTGTTGATCTCTATATGCGTTTCAGGGAGTTAGCCATCACAAACAGCATTAACTTGTTTTCCTTTATATGTGTTACATCTAGTAAGCCATCACAAGCAGCGTTCACTTGTTATCCTTTATAGTATGACAGGTAGTAAGCCATCGCAAGCAGCATTAACTTTTATCCTTTATACGTTTTACAGGTATTCAGTTGTCATTAGAAGCATTAGAACAATACAAAGGAAGACTTAGATGTAAACAAAGTGGATTATTGATTCTTATCAAACAATTCAAAGAAAGAGGTCAAATTCCATGACATGGACATCCACCATGTCAACATACAAAACAAAGAATAGAGCGTTCATATTTCATGAAGTAATAATTTAAATAAAGAAAAAACCTTGACTGATCATGTCATCAAATAAAAAAGCAGCAGTCAGCTAGGTTTCAATATTGTTTGGAAATCTGTTCGTTATTGATTTTTCTATTGATTGATTCATTAGAAAAATTCTACAAAAACTTAGAAGATGATATTCTATTACATTTAATTTGCTTTTTTTAGAAATAACATAGTCGGCATGTATTCACACCAAGATTCATGCTCCTTATAAATACATTTTAATATTAATTTCCGTCTTCAGATTTACAAATAGCACATATATATATATACAATATCGTTTAAACATTGGATTAACTAATTTTGTTGCCACTAGGGCGAAGCCTCTGATGGTGACAAGATGTCCCCCAAGGTATACACCAGCCAAGTTGTCAGAATTGTCTAACATGAAAATTATCAAATAATATTTAACAGAGATTTGCTGTATTTGTTTAATTTTTAAGTACTGATAATACGGAAAGGCTTCGAATCGGGTTGAACATATGTTGCCATACGGTGGGATGGCTTTCCATTTCCATTTGTTTGGATCGAGTAATTCTTTTACTATGTTTGGAATTCGGGCTTCCTATGTTTTTGTTCTGAAGCACATTTTATAATGCTTAACAGCAGTTAAATTTGGCTTTTGAATATTTGTTTTCAACGTATGGAAGATTTGGATTGTGTTTTTCTGTTATATATTCCATATTCTTTCTTTTACATTTAGCATAAAAATATTCAACTCAACATTGGAAAAATTTTCTTTTAATTTCACAATGATTCAGTTTATGGAACATACACAAGTGATGTATCAATTTATGAATATATTTATAAAACATACACAAGTGATCCGTCGATTCAATAATATATTTATAAAACATACACAAGTGATCCGTCGATTCATTAATATAATTAAAAATGTAAAACAACCATTATTACTACATTCTTTAAAGTAAAAACTAGTTTCAGATACTCGATATTGGACATGTAGGATATAAACAATTGTACTAATGCTGTCGCACTCTTATGGTGTAATTTGTATGCAATCTTGATAATCTTCTCAGGCATAAACTTTAAGTGTTGTTTGTTTTGCTTCAGTTATTTTATTTACGGCTTGTAACTTCAGATCTGGTAGTTTTCCTAGAAAATACCTAACACGATTAGGAACCATTATCCAATTTCTAAAGTATAACACTTTTAAATATTTAGGTCAATACAGAATAATCGGATGTATAAAGTACAGAGTTAAACAAACTTAAGCAAACGATTAGTTCCAGGCGAATGGTAATTAACCCATTATACATACTGAACAAAAACTGTTATTGAAATTCGTGTTAAGAATTTTGAGACACAAAACATGATGATTTGCTCACTTGATAATAAATATAATTTTGGGGAATAAAATGCGTTTTTGATATGAAAATTCACTGAAGGAAAAGGGTTTCGGGGATGGTGTTGTATTGATGAAAAATATGCTCAGTATGTGTATCAACTGAATTAAGAATTGTTTTGCAGATATATTTTTTAAATTTGCCATGGAAATGCTATTTATATTTTTAATGTAACCAATAAAATTGTATGCTGCAAAGGAGTGTTATGAAGAAGAAGTCGATTTTTAGAAAACATTTACATACACTATTTTGAAAAATGACCATCATGTTTATGTTTAAATATCAACCTTTTTTATTATTATTAGTCAGGAATTTGATAATTTTGTTAATATTTCAGGTGATTAATATTCGAATTTTATTTATGACAATATGTTAACATTCCGATTTCTGACTGTAACAGTTCTTTCAACTTTGTTACAAGAAATGCTAGAAAAGTGTCTTATTTTATAAAAAGTCAAAGGAAACGTTTGGTATTCGTCAAAATATCCTAAATATTTGAAGCAGTTTAGTGCGAAGAGATATTTTCCTAGCAGTTTTAATATGAATGTGGAGAGTCTAATATGTTTATGGAGACAAATATATTAAGGAAGACTAAATCTTTAGGGAGACAAATATATTTAGGGATCGTTTTATTCTATTATTTTTAAAGCACGAAATCTAGACCATTCTGTTTACGACTCTCGAGTCTCAATACATTTTTCATATAATACTTCAATACATTTGTTACTGATCCAAAGTCAAATCTGTTTCAAATCATGATAATATACTATGAATATTATGCCGCACAGATAATTCTGACCAGTTAGAAATGTTTGTTAAAGGTTAAACTCGCAAAAAAGCGTCTGGAAGCATAAGGAGTACACTCCATAATAAAATGAAAAACATCACCTTATTTTACTGATTAATGTTGTCCATTTTTTTTTCCTACACATAGCCTGTTGCATCCAGAATTACAAGAAGGTTTTGTCGCACTTACGTATTGGTAATCTTAAATCAAAACCTGCCGACTGCTCGTGCTCGTCATCCCCCGTCATCTTTTATCCTGCTGGGCGACTGGAAAAGTCCAAAAATCCGATGTGCCAATACAATTAATTGGAAATAGAACTTCAGACTTTCAATGGAAACTGTAAATGATAATGCTCTGGGCACAGACAAAGATTGAGGTTTACATCCTTTCCTTATTGGTCAAGACTGTCAGATTATTCAGATCTATGGAAAAATAGGATGTTCGCAGAGCACCTATGTTCATCAGAATTCAAGAATCCTGCTTTTTATCATCAGCAATCCATGACAATTTTTTTCCGAGCCGATACAAGTTTTCATTTGTAAATACCTTTGGTCGATCCCTATGGTATCAGTTTATCTAGCTTAACTAGTTGTGGACCTATTACCGGTGATTCAACAATAAGTAGACCTCTTCTCGGATTTACCCGGAATAGAGATAAAGGATTTCATGACGGGTGCCGCGCGCGATCAAGTATGCTTATCCTGAGCATCTGATCCTTCCCCTGTTTTGTAAGGGCGTTCGTAGAGTCCAAGCATTTGTTATTTATATTTCCAGTTTCTCTTTTTGTTTATTTCGAATTTGTCTCTTTTCTTGGACTATGAGTTCCGAATCTCTCGCATGGGAATTCTACACTTGACGAATCAAAGTGATGTTTAGTTTCGACACATTTACTTTTCATAGGCTACACCCTGTTCCTTTTTGTCATCAATTGTTTAACTGAACGTCAAAGATTGGTTGGTTGTTGTTTTAAGTCCAGTGGCACATATTTCATGCATATTCAGGACGATAACAAGTTATCAAACCATCATTAAAGGGATAAACTGGAGTTTAGGAAGGGGAATTTTCAAGCCACAGGATGTAGAATTAGGACAGTTTGGGTAAGGGTAGGAAATGGAGCCTAAGCAACTAGCCACCACCAACCATTCAAAACAAGATTTGGCGAAGGGATCTTGAACGTGTAGAGAGCGTGACATTATCCCAAATGGGGCATGCGTGCTGTGTTCCCCCTCCGAGACGAGTTGAGAATTTATGCATCTCGCTTAACCACTTTAAAATGGTTTTACCCTGGTGGGGAAATCGAATAGACAATGGAAAAGAATTTGAAGATACCAAAGGGCAGACAGAAATAGTTAAGCCGGAAGACAGAAAGAACATGAAACGAAAGACAAATAAAGAACAACCACACCACACTGAAAACTAAAGCTGGAGTAACACGAACCCTACAAAAACCAGGGTTAGTTATGCATCCCGCTCAACGGATGCCACTTAAGGATGGTTTTATCCTGGTGGGGAAATCGAGTATTTCATAACCCCGGCTACACTCCCGATGGTCGACTGCTTATGCAACTGGCATAACTAACGGACGCCCTACAACAGGAATTTTACATGCAGGCGGAGAAACCGAACGGCCTATTTCTATTCAACGGCCACTTGAGGTTGAAGGACAAAGATCTGTCGGTTTTTATGTCATAACTTTATTTTCTCTATATATGAAATTGTATATATATAAATGATAAAATTACAGTTGCTGTCTTAAAAATAGGGTGTACGTTGTAAGGAGAGACCTTTAATTAATTTTGTAATTACCTAAAATTTCCCCTTTCTTATAGTAAATTTTCTCTTTCTTGACGACGACGTTATTCTAGTACCGTTTTATGCTGTATGCATTTCACAAAAAATAAACTTTAAATGGTTTATTATGGTCTCAACTGGCCTGGTCAGTTTGTGTTCCGTATAACTTTTTGCGTTATTTAATTTTTCGGTAAATGACAACAAAATGACTAAAAATACCGTTGGTTCACGTCTTGTAAAATATCATCATCATCATTTGATTGCTATTTCTGGCAGCTACCCAATTTTTCAAGTTTTTTTTAATATTTACTTGACCAATGAATGAAAACAAGTCAATTATAAAAATCAGCCACACATTTCACTGGAATAATTATAATAGATATAATTATTATAATAATTTCATCACCAAAATTTGATCACTGACATGGATTAATTTTGACATCAAATTATATATGATTAAAACATTCAGTTGATTTTTCCAGAGTAATCTCCCTTATGTTTTGGGTACCCTCTTAAGGTTGTAATAATTATTGATCATTAAGGTACTATTTCAGAAAACCGTGTATAAAGAACAACATAGACTTGCACTAAGTTCCTCTTGTAAATTCATATTTGATAGTAATATATAACTTAATATTCTAATGTAGCTTTGAAAAACTATAGCAAGTCTTTGAGCAACAAAAAATAAGTATAAAAAACAAAACTAAATGATTATCATCCGATTTTCTGTAACTGGCATGTTGCTATAGTACACCAAACGAATTTTGCCACGACTTAAGTCAAAATATATCAAAATTCAGCTATAAAGTATGTCATGTCGTTCGAATTTTAAAGTTTTACAGCAACTTATTCTCCAGTTAAAATTCAGTTTTCCTCAGCACAAAAAATTTCCCATTACGCCTCTGTTTTTGACATTGAAAATATCTGTCCCAAGATGACATGTTTTCATAGATAAATATTCAGTGTTATAGCTAGACTATATTTCAACTATATTCAATAATATTCTAAAAATTATGTCTTATATCTGTCATACACCCCAAAGTAAAATTTTTATCAGGTTTAGTACCCAAAAACAATTTTTGATTGCACTCAACAATGAAGCAAACATTACACCGATTGGGGAAATTTCTTATTTCAAGTTAAAATGAATTTTAACTACAGAACCACAGATATGGAAAAAATTAGAATTCCAATGATATATAACATGATATATTTCATTGTGAAAATTTTGATCGATTGGTTGAGATTCATTTTTGCTGAGGCAAAATTCGTTTGGTGTACTTTTAGAAAGTATTTTATTACGTCTTGTCATCATCAGCCAAATGATTTTTATTGAATATGGTCAATATCATGTCAATTAACCTACATGTTGACAGCTGAAGAAATGTCATTTCACTCAGACAATCTTATTAGACATTTGAGCGTTCAATGGAGCAAAATTACATTTAGTGAAAGAACGAAATCCTTCATAAGTTTTAGCATTTTACTGCATAACAATTTTGCAACAGTGATATAATGGGTTTTCAGTATTTAGATCATAGTCCATGAAAACCACTGTAATTAGAACAAAGACTGTGATAATCAAGGGATTTTAACTTGTGACGCAACACTAACTAATCATCCTCATTAAAATATTTTCCAGAAAATTTGATTCCTTAATTGTTGTTTGTTTTGCTTCAGTTGGTAATTATGGTTGGTTATCTAAGACTACTACAGAAGTGGCAGCAAAAATGTCCTAATAAAGATTTGGTGTGGTTTTAAAAATCATGGTTCCATTAGCAAAAGACAATGCAATCCATGATATGAAGAGGTAAAAGGAAAAAAAGATATACTAACTATTGGACATGACATTTATCAATTAAAAAATATTGCTAAAACATTTATTTGGATTACTATATTACTTTAAATATTCTTTTTTAGAGACGAAAAAGTCACATTTCCTGTGCAAAAACCGAAAAATGGAACGTTAACTAAATTGTGTGTTTGCAGTTTTACTGTGAAATTCACAAGAATTGTTGTCAAATATGCTGTAGAAATTTTAAATGTGCCCTTTATTTCACATATTTTTTCATGTATCGAATACTTTATATGGTAATGTAGGGTACAGTTGTCAGAAATATCTCCTCAATTACTTCATAATATAAAATATACACAAAACATTTAAGAATTCACCATATTTATTGAAGATTGGTTATTTTGTATGTTTAGTAATTGATTTACAATTTATCTGAACCAAGAGACTACTGTACCTATGTAGAGTTTTATCGAGAAATGAACAAGATCATCGCTTAATTTAAAGAAAGGAGCGTCTTTGTACTCGATATGATCATCAAATCAAGTGTATAATACCCATGTGAGAGATCAAAATTGAATAGTCCAAACAGACGATACAAATTTGAAACAAACTCAAAGATAAAACCAAAACAAAAGGAACAAAATCTTGGAATCAACTACTCCTTTAAAACGCAGGAGTTGGATCTGATGTTCATGAAGGGTAAACGTCCCCTGTCTTGCTTGCAACACCCGTCGCGCTGTCCTTAAGGTCAAAATCAGTGTCAAATCAGAATGTCAAAATCGGGAGTGTCAATTTGTCTCAAATTCGGAAGGAATCGCACGAACTCCTGTATAAACAAGAAGAGTGACCAGGTGTCATGAAGGGTAAGCATCCCCTGTCTTGCCCGCAACACCCGTCATGCTAAATTTGGCTTTTCAGCAATGAGTCATATTTATGTTTAAAATATTCATAACATTGTGCCGACCTTTAAGCGGTTTCTAAGTACCTACTCAGACAAACTCTCTTTGAAATTTACATCATTATTTCTGTTTTATAGAAAACAGAAATCGAAAACATGCTTTCTGTGTTTTGCAATCAAATCTTTATGTCGACAGATAATGGACAATGTATTAAGAAATATTGTCATTTAATTTTATTATTCAAGCAACAAAGATATGTTTTTTTTTCAAATGACATTTGTTGAAGACAAAAGGTCCAATATATGATACATACATACAACAACTAACTTGATTTGAACATCTAGCTAAGCGTAATCATAATCTTAAACATGTAAAAGTCCAACCACTCAAAGTTGTTAAAAAACAACCTGGACAATCACATAAACAATTCGAGAAATCACGTAAAACATCAGAACTGAATTGCATTAAAAAATTACAAACAGCTTACCCTCTCGGTCTTAATTTAAATCGAACCAGCTATATACATGATTTTGCCATAAAGACATGCAGCCTCCATGTAAACTACAGTTTTCTTGTTCACGCCAGACAAAACCCTGGTTTTCCTTTTCAACTGTATGATATTGCACGATGATAGAAAAAACATCACTTTCGAATGTCTTGAGACAATCTGTATCAAGTATCAAGTTATTTTGAACTGTCAAAATTCATTTGATTTTGTGGACAAATTAAACTAAAAAAGATAACATCAGACATCAGCGATTTTCTACATTTTGAACAACTTTAAAAGCCCATATCCAGCTTTTCGACTTTTTCAAATGTTCAACTGTTCAATTGATTATAGTAATGTATCAATTCCCGATTTTCTTATATCGGTATTGCACACATAATTTGTATTTTCTGTTAGAATTGTTCCCATTGCGGTATGGCTTACCGCAAAATTTATATATTTATTTTTTAAATCTTTAGTTTGATCACCAGGACACTGACAACATCATTTTATTATGTTTTTCTGTTATTGGCCATTAGCATATTTTTGTGTTTTTGTCAGGATATTATATATTGATGAAAAATATGACGAATTTGCCCATTTCTCCTATTAAATTTGTATTTAGGTAACTACCAAAAATGGAGGCAATTCTTAAATAACATGATTAATAGTTAAATTGAATACATTTTATATGTTTACAGATATTGCCCTTTTGTTGCAGCAACCTAGTGGCATCCTAATCGGGGGTACAGTTATAAATACATTGAATCTCAGTTAATTTGTACCTTGCATATCTAGTTAATTTGAACCTTGCATATCTAGTTATATTGTACCTTCCGTTTCTAGTTAGTTTGTACCCTCCACATATAGTTAGTTTGTAGCTTCAATATCTAATTAGTTTGTACCTTCAATATCTAGTTAGTTTGTACTTTCCATATCTAGTCAGTTTGAACCTTACATATCTAGTTAGTTTGTACCCTACATATCTAGTTAGTTTGTACCTTCCA
>JAULBM010330133.1:0-13077 GCA_032357055.1 Geukensia granosissima
TACCAGAAAACAACTCACCTGTGACCGTCCACTCATACCAGAAAACAACTCACCTGTGACCGTCCACTCATACCAGAAAACAACTCACCTGTGACTGTCCAATCATACCAGAAAACAACTCACGTGTGACCGTCCACTCATACCAGAAAACAACTCACCTGTGACCGTCCACTCATACCAGAAAACAACTCACCTGTGACCGTCCACTCATACCAGATCCATGCTGTGATCTTTTGAAATCTAATCCACCAAACTGATCTGAATATGTATCTACCATACTGCAAAATTATTACATACTAAATGAAGCATAAAGCTTTACTTAAAGTTGGTGCATGAAAATCAAATCAACATGGGCTTTGCTGAGCTTTATACCAGCACTTATAAATGATAATAAAATTAAGAGCTGTCATAGCTTAAATATGTAATTTGCATACAAATTATATGATACATATGTTAAAGAATTTTTGTTTAACATTCATACTACTGGTTAAAAATATGACTGAAAACCCAGTCACAGATCATAAATGGTAGTTGTATTTTGCCTATATGAAGAAAATTATCCCCTTTACTTTCTAATGAAAGTTTAGGTATATTTTTTTCTCTTCATCACACTTTCCTAGTGACTGAAACTCATTCTATGTTTTTGAATACATAACTGTAATTTTGTTTTAGAATGGCAGCACATAGCATGTAGATGTACAATAAGCTTCCAAGAAAACAAGGGGTCCCAAAGGGGGTAAATTCTGTAAGACATGAATAGAATTTCTTTTACTTCTTTTAAATAATAAGCTATGGGAATTAAACTTATCATTAAGGGGAAAATGCGAGGTCCTAAATAAGTCAAATATTTATTTCAGTCATGTGACTTACATATTTGTTTTCTTAGGTTTTATTTTGTTATTGAGTGGGTAAAATATGATGTAGCTTGAAGATGTACAATATGCTATCAAAATATTGATTTTGGAAGAAGGTGCTCAAAAGAAGCTGAAGCCTTATTTCTCCTGAATATAGCTACCTATTGTATATACAAGAGCCCCAAAAAGAATTGCAGTTAAATGAAAAAGATTAAATTTAACATTATTTCGCTAATAAAATTTTTTTTTACAAGATGTAACATTGGATTGGACAGCAGGATATACTGTGCAGGTGTACGAGGATAGTTGTCATTCCAACAGCACTCACATCTAGTTTTGCACGTGTGTTTACACAATCTACCTTCAATTACTTAAATTATTTGTTAAAAAATTGTAACTGAAACTATAAACACGTGGACTGACAAAACAAAGTTGTAACGTCACCTGTATTTTATAATTTCTATCACGTCAGCAGCATCCTCTTTGGTAGCTACCTCCCGGAGTTCTAACCTGGCCCTGGCCTCTGTCAGTCGGATCAGAGATTCTAGTTGTCTGGTTGTGATAGGGGTACTGTCCTGTGTCTGATGCTGTTTTCTTAATTCTAAGTAAAATTCCTGCAATACAAAGAGTACAAAGGAGTCAGGTCTTTTCTTTATTCCTACTAAAATTCTATAAAGCAAAGCATAAAATTGGTACGTTCTATATCTACAAAAATAAAGAGGCTATGATCAGGGTGTAACCACTAAATCTCAAAGGTAAAACAAGCAATAAAACATTTGAAATAAGAGGAAATAAAAGACCTTGACCTGCAAGATCTGTGTCAAGGTATGAAAAACAAAGTGAGAACTTGATTGTTCTTTACTTGCTTAGGAATTTTTCATTTTTGGTCTCATGTTTTTTGATACTTTAACAAAGACGTTGTAAGACAAAATATTGGGTCATCATTAGTCTTTTATTTGTAATTATTTTGTAAGATTTTTTACATTTTAAATTTGGAGTTATACCTTGATCTTAGCCTCTTTATATTACATTTTAATCACCACTTTACAACATTTATTTAGTTAATGTGCCTAAAGCTGTTTGCTCAGATTGCCAATCAAATTTCCAGTAAAACCTTTACTTTTCAGTGTTAACATAGAAACATTTTACTACATAAGTTCTTGCATAGGTAACATTTGGCTATGTGTAATGCTAAATTTAACTGAATTTTTCTCACGACAATTCATATTTATTTTATTAAATTGAGCACAACTTGCAATGCAAAGCATTGGGAACAAAGTCAGCTTAAATGCAAAGCACAATTTCTCCACAGTCTGCATATACAGATGTCATAAAAAAGCAATGACCAAAAAATACCTGAATGTTATGGTTTGTGGAGCCCAGTGATTGAACGAGTGAAAGAATGTTAGTTAACCACCAGTGGCAAATATTTCCTTCATATTTAGGAGAAAGGCATGTTAATGAGTGATGATGAATGAACCCTGCTTTGTAAAAGACCCACATGATGAGTCGCATTCTTAAAGTACTAGCTCACAAAAGCCACAGTCGGCAGGAAACATGCCACTTCACCCTTACACATTAATCTGATTCTGGGCAAATCGGTCTTTGCTCTTACTCCTAAATGTGGCATGCTTAGTGGAGAGGCAGCAAATACCAATTATATCGTCTTTTGTTTGACCCAGCTGGGATCAACTCGAGACCTTTTGATCACCATAACCATTACATCCCAAAGGAAGTAGAGCCCAAATGATAAAACTGAACCTGCACATATAATTAACACTGAAGTGTAACATTACTGCGAAGTTGGTCACAGATTAATTTCCATAATTTTCCTGATTTACTCACTAAACGAAAATACCTACCAAGACAAAGGCTGCATACAAAAATGTTAAGACGCATTGTGACGTCATGGATAGAGTGCAGAAGTAGTAGCCTGAAAACAGTAAATGAAGCATGTCCTTACTGGACCACATTTTGATTTGTTACTAGGTTCCAGCTATTTTGTACCTGTAATACTTTAGCAGCTTCAGGTCCTATCTTTGGGTGAACATATTTCCTAGCATATCCAATATACTGAAAGTAAAAACAAACCACACATATAAACAATGTATTCGAATACAATCTACATCTTTATTACCATATGTATTTAATCATTTGCAATTTGAAATATTTGGATGACTGTCTCATTGACAATCACACCACATCTATTTCTAAATGAAAAGGCAGAAAATTTGCCGGCTACCTGCTGCTATAAAATGTCAAGTGTTTATTATTTAAAATAAACTATTTCCAACAAATCTATAAACTATATCCACAAAATATCCTTATCACCTAGCCAACAATCCACCACAATTCATGTCACAGAACCATATTAAGTACCTGACAGTAAAAAACCAGCAATGGTTTAAAAAAAAAATCTTAAGTCTAAGACTGATTGTATGTGTAGAAACTTCAAAGGAAAACTCATTGTGTCATCATAATTTACGATAGAAATTTCACCTACAACATTTTGTGAAACCTATCTCAGATTCTTGTACAAATACTGACCTTCCTGAGTAGTTGGTGAGGTATAGGATCAAATGGTTCATGTCTTGGAGTCTTTAATCTGTCTGTCAATGGTTTATCTGACTCTGTCAGTAATATGGATTCATTAATGCTGTCATCCTAAAATAAATCAATCTTTATTTAACATAAAGAACAAACTTTATTTTTTAATCATTTTTGCATGCATGTTATATGTTATTCTTCCTTAAATGTTAAGTTAACTTTTGGAAATAAAAGGTTTTCCCAACCATGTATAACTTCTAACTTTCCTTTCATAATTGAGATTTTCTGAAATAAACTTCAAATTTAGAAGCATGTTTTTATTAAATGTGTTAATGAATGAAATTTATCTATGTGAAAGTTTGGAATCACAAACTTTAATGATTCTACTTTGAAAAGTGATAGAGGCAAATTTATTTATCACCCTTCCCCAAAGGTAAACAAGACATACTCAGAGTTCAACTCACACAAAGATACTACTGCTCCCCCCTGTGGATTATCTGCCTTGGAATGATCTGAGATGAATTTCCAATAGCAAATCTAAACATTGTATCTTTAATGAAATCCACTGAACAGTCTAGGTGATTCACTTACAAGATATGTGGGCAAACTGACAGACAGGTTGACTCCCCCAAAGATTGTGTTTTTGATTGGTTTGATTGGTGTTTAGCGCCACTTTCAACAATATTTCAGTCATATTGCAACAGTCAATTTTACTGGTAGAGGAAGTTGGAGTACCAGGAGAGAACCACTGACCTTGGGCGGGTAACTGACAAACCTTATCAGGTACGATGGGAGTTAAACTTAACCCTTTTTGTCAAACATTGTTTGCAGGTATAGAAATATGGTCCTCAAAAGAATACTGGAAGCAATATATTTTATCGGCTTATGAATATGTCATCAAAGAAGATTAAAAATTTGATGGTAAACTTGCATAAATAATATTACAGGATAATGCATATACACATCAAGAAAATTATAACTACATAAACAATCTTAAAACCAAGTTAATTTGGTGTCATATGTATAATTTAGGTAGAGTTATTTTAATAACATAATACATTTAAATAAACAATACAAACAATAACTGTTTTTAGTTTTCCTGAAATCTCACTGAAAACAATAAATCTTTATAGAAAGAAATTTTTTTAACATAAAAAATCATGTTTATGTAACATGTGTAAAACTTTGGGAGCTTAAACTGAAAAACTTTTTGTATTCAAACCTCGATTAATTAAATAATACTATAACAGTGAGAATTTTAAGTAGTCCTTTGTATGATGTACTTACTTTATTTCTTCTGACTGTTACACTGAGAGCTCTGAAAAATATTCTACCTTTTATACTTACATTTACATACGTTTTCAGCCTAAATCAACTCACAATCTATATCTGAATGAATGCACAGATTTTCCATAAAATATTTAATTAACCCTTCTTAACTTTACATGCTGAATATGATTATTATAGAGAAAATCATATGCCTAATAAAATTAGAAATCTTCATCTGCATCCATTTTGGGGAAGTCATATCAAGTTTAAATAAAATCTGTAAATGTAGAACCATGTCCAATAATAAATAAGATCTTGTCCTACAGTTTTGAAATCATAATGCAATGCTATGTAAATTTCAGCATTTTGGCCATATTTCAGTTTCAGTCTGAATGTATAGGTGGAAAGTTTCACTCATGCTATTCATGCAAAGCATGTGTGAAAAAAAAAAATGAAATAAATGAATGTTTTTAAAGAGGAGCAATTTCATGGACAAGGAGGCTAGTGCTAGGTAAAAGGGTCTATATAAATCTCATTTATCCCTGGCTTAACAAAAATCTTGGATTTTGATTGGCTGACGTCACATATATAAAAAAGCCATATACCCCAGCGTTGCTAACCCATATACCCTGGTGTTGCTAGCAAGGTTTGTGACATGCCTGCTCACTGTAGAATGAATGTAGTCTCCACAATTCGATTCACTTTAATTTCCAATGGAAACTAAATTCTGTAAAAGCACTTGTATTTCTGTTATTAGATAATATCATTAACTTCTCATTTGATTCTCAGTATCACTGTCATATCCAACTTTTTGATGAAAATGTCTTGTTGACCGAAATCTTCATGAATGGAATTCCTGCCCTACTTATGTAAATTATCCACGTCGACGTCACATTACGTATTACATTGCAGCGCACAATGTTTACCGGCAAAACAAGGTAGGCTTTGTTTCTCGTAGTATTCATTATAAACATCATATATATGGGTAGCTACAGGGTTCTACCAAAGGTAGTACCCTACACTTTGCAAAAGAATATCCAAATTTTCCAAAGTTCAACTTTATTTTGCTTAACGGTAATAAAAACATTACTTTTAGGTTTCACATTTCTTTCAACTTGTCCCTAAAAAGAGCGATTTAGACTAAGACCAGGGGATAAAATCGTTATCTACGTTAATATCTGTAGATATGGAGATTTTAACACCCTTCAGTACCCTGTACACCCTTCGGCTTTGCCTCAGGGTGTACTTGGGCACTTCAGGCTGTTAAAATCTCCATATCTTCAGATATAAACGTAGATAACTAATAATATATTCTTAAAATTATTGAACAGTATAGAGGATGGTCAGAAAGCAACACAAACCTGTTTTGTCCTGCATGTAATGCCATGACATGGTCCGACAGCATACTGTCCATTTCCTAAAACAAAATTTTAAATGGGTTAAGAATGTATGCTGTAAAAATAATTTAACAGGTGTCAGTACTGATTATTGTAAACTAGCACTTCAATACACTGTCAAAACTCATAGATATAATAAGGTCAATTTAAAATGCTGTTCAAAAACTTTCCATAATTCATTTGAATTAAATACTTAATTAATATTTAAGATTTAAAACTTATGAAGCAATTTTTTTTTATAATCATAAAATAAATTAAATTAACTGGATTGAAATTTGCAGCTTCCATCTTGGAGAGAGTTATAGTTGTACGCCAGATAAGGCTTTACCTCACCAAATACTATATACAAGAATGAGATTGCAAAGTAAATTAAACTATGGAAATTGCCAGTAAGACTGGACATATGAAACTCCACATCACTGTAATTTTTATCATGCACTGTATTAACGTACTGAAAAACAATAAAGTATACCTCATCAGGTTTATCCAGTAATATAAACACCAAATCAAATCTGGACAGCAAGGCACTTCCCATCCTTAATAAGAAAAACAAAAAATCGCACTCATGATATTTTCTAAATTGCGTAGGGCAAAGTTTTATTTTTATACTATGATATCAGCTGAACTCTACAGAGTTTTTCAATTCTAACTTAAATTGGTACCAAAGAAAACACTTTGAAATGGAGTAACAAATATGTTTTGTTGTTTGAAAATTAGTTTTATAGTTTTTATAGAACCTACCAAAAATAGAAATTTTAAAATGTTACACATTTTTTTTATTTGAATGCCATAAAAATATTGATTAATTTATGTCAGTAAATGTAAATCAGAAAATATTGTTTTAAATGTGGAAGTCAGTTTATGAATCATCCAGTTCCTTTTTCATCACATATAGACTGATCTCCCACAAGTCTCATAAATGCTCAGTTTATTCCAAAAGGTTTCATATGAGGTGTTTCAAAAACAGCTGACACAAAACAAGAATTACTCATAGGGCAATTGCAAAGACTATCATTAAAATGAATGAAATGAGAACCCCTTGCATAGAACTTAACACAGAAGCTTCCTTTAATTTGGCAAAGCACTTTGAATTAGCACACAACTTTTTATTCTTATACAAACATTGACTATTATTTGATGTATTATATAACCCTTGTGACTTATTCTGGTTTGTAGACATGTTTTTAATCTGGTAATTAAACTGAAAGATAAATGTCAAGAAATGTTCTATACTCTATGTCAGGCTTTTGTAGAGTGTGATTTTTGAGCTATAATATGTGGGTTTGTGCTCTGTATTTATTTTTAATAAAAAAAAAAAGAATTATTCCACAGTTAACAGTTTATATTTTGCTTTATGCAATAACATTTTGCATACTATTATCTGCCCCTGAAATTCTTTATGGAGATTTAACATTGTGAGTCGGCCATCTTCATTTTTGTAGGGAGCGCTCAAGTTTGACCTAGATTGAATAATTTAAAAAATTGAACATATTTCTTTTGTTCAGACTTTCTCTCGCATTTCATATAAGAAGAACTACTTTTAAATTTATATTCAGGTGCACCTCAAACCATTTTTGGATTTTATTTAATCTTAGTTTAATTACTTAATTATTACGCAGCATTGACAATGTGTACTCCCGGTCTCCTGCCAGCGCATGCAAAAAGCCACTTCCGGCAAACAAATGGCTGATTTTACAATGTAAAATCACCGTAGAGAATTAAAAACTCGGTGTAACTTAAAATACATTGTGACTGTTGAAAAGTATTATCGCAACTTGCTTGCACTTTTTTCAATCTACAAAACATACACTATTTTATAAGAATATGGCACACAGTTTTTCTTCCATTACCTTTTTAGCTGTTCCAACAAACTCTGACATAGAGTATAGTGCATTTAAAGTTTAAATAATTTTCATGCTATGTAAAAACTTTGAGGTTATACATTGGTACTTACTTGAGATTTTCTGCCACAGTCTTTGCCTTGTTGTAGTCACCCCCAACAGAGTTATTTACTTGAGATTTTCTGCCACAGTCTTTGCCTTGTTGTAGTGACCCAGAACAGGGAAACTTACTTGAGATTTTTTGCTACAGTCTTTGCCTTGTTGTAGTGACCCCCGACAGGGTTACTTACTTGAGATTTTCTGCCACAGTCTTTGTCTTGTTGTAGTGATTTCAAACAGGGTAACTTACTTGAGATTTTCTGCCACAGTCTTTGCCTTGTTGTAGTGACCCCCGACAGGCTTACTTACTTGAGATTTTCTGCCACAGTCTTTGCCTTGTTGTAGTCACCGCTGACATGGTAACTTACTTGGGATTTTCTGCCAGTCTTTGCCTTGTTGTAGTGACCTCCTACACAGTTACTTACTTTGAGATTTTCTGCCACAGTCTTTGCCTTGTTGCAGTCACCCCCAACAGGGCTACTTACTTGAGATTTTCTGCCACAGTCTTTGCCTTGTTGAAGTGACCCCCTACAGGGTTACTTACTTGAGATTTTCTGCCACAGTCTTTGCCTTGTTGTATTGACCACCGACAGGGTTACTTACTTGAGATTTTCTGCCACAGTCTTTGCCTTGTTGTAGTGACCCCCGACAGGGGTACTTACTTGAGATTTTCTGCCACAGTTTTTGCCTTGTTGTAGTGACCCCCGACAGGGTTAGCTGCTGCTATGATAGAAGTCCTTGCTGGTAAACTTTGAAATACAAGTAAAAACAATAAACAACAAGTTAAATGGATATTCAAAAATTATATTTAAAAAGAAACATTAAAAATTGTAGCAGAGCTTATTCACGTTTTAACCATTCAAATTTTTATTCCAGAATTTCTGTACTTTTTTGTCACATTTTGTCTCTACATAGTGATAATCATATAATTTTGTGGTGTTCATTTTATTACAATTTTTTACTCTTTAAAATACAAATTATCAAGGAATTTAAAACATTTTGAGTCTTTTATTACATATTTTCTTCTTATAATACATCTCAGAAAATAATTAAACTTAGCCTATCTGAAGTGCAAATTTCCGCAACCTGGATTTCTTCATAGAAAAAACCCATAAATTTCATATTAGCCCAAGAGAATCTTTAAGAACTTTTGAATTTTTAATCATGTATCCTATTGCATCACAATAGACGAATATCCATTTCTCTTCTTTTTCCATTCTCAATGTCCATGTCCATACCCAAATTTTAACATTTTTACAAGGAACTTACCAAAATATTAATACAAATATGTCAATTGTTCATCGAATAATTAAATAAAGGTACAAAAAAAGTTTAATCAATTCATAAGGAATAAGCAATATTTATCATTGATTTATATTTTGTGTTGCCACTGACAGGAAATTCATCGTCCCAGTATTTACTTTGCTCAAGGAAACTATCGGTGAAAGGGTAAAGTATGAAGCGGGGTTAAACCAGTTTGTAAGCACTCAACCCACCCCATAATCTGGGACAGTGCTGTAACAGAAATCAATACACACTCCAAAAAATGGTTGGAAATTGATTTAACACTTGAGAATGATACTGAAAACCAACTACAAAAACAGTTCAAAATAATACATGATACAACAAAAGTATCGACCTTGAAAGAGAACTCACAGATGACGTCTGCTAGTTCAAAACCTAAAAGCAAATGATCAGGAAACCAAGTTTTCCTTTACAACTGTGTCAATAAAAACACTTCCAATAGGATTTAGTGTTTAAATATCATTAGAGTATATAGGTTATATTAAACAAGTATTATTATGTTAAATTTGCCAGCAAATGGTAACCAGTAGTCCATGTAAGAAAACAAATCAATTGAAACTAACAACAGCATCATACGACACGAAAAGTTTGTACTCCTTCATTTAATCTTCAGACATATTTGAACGGTTAACTTACCTACAAACTATTCCTGCTTTAGCTATACTTATACTCTGTTGTTCCTACAATAAATAGAAACACAGCATTAACATGTACCTCTGGCAATTAACACATGTAAAAGCAGGGATGTTATTTATTCAAATAGATAAAAGTGCCATTAGTTGGTTCCCTTTGGAAACAAATTGGAACCACTGGAACGTATTTCAATTTTACAATTAAACTCAAGCTTTTGACTCAGATCTTTTATAAATAGATGTGTAACCTATTTTTGAAAATACCTTTGTTGTAGGTGGAAATAGCTTTATTTTTAAATAAGGAACCAATTCCTTCAAGTATTGGTGCCCTTGCAGAACTAGTTATCTAAAAGGAAAAACATTCAAAATTTTATCCATTTGCAAAGAAAGGCTCTAGTATGCAGGCAGAAAGCTGCTATTGATGGGGTGAGAAGTTCTGGTAAGGATAAAATGAGTAATTATCAGAAATTATTCTTATACCACAAAATCTGAAACACATGAAATTGAACTAGAAGAGGGACATGTTAATGATGGCCCTGAAGTGGATGCAACATTATTAAGAAACTCTAGACCATATATTAAACCTATCTGCCATATAAAAGTTGTAAAAACTAACAGAAAAAATTGCTGACAGAAAGACAGGACGGACAGAAAAAGTAAAAACTAGAGGGTATCACAAAGCAGGGTGGAAAAACTAGAGGGTATCCCAAAGCAGGGTGGAAAAACTAGAGGGTATCCCAAAGCAGGGTGGAAAAACTAGAGGGTATCTCACAGCAAGGCAGAAAAACTAGAGGGTATGTCTAAGCAGGATGGAAAAACTAGAGGGTATCTAACAGCTGGGCTGTAATAAAAATCTTACCATAGCTTCTAGCAAGGCCTGATGTTGATTTCCCATTTTATCAAATTCATCTATACAACAACACCCAAGGTCTGCTAATACCAGGGCACCTGCTTCTAATGCAAAATCTCCTGAGCCTCCATCTCTAGAAAGGGTAACCTACAAATATACATTATAACAGATCAGCTAATATTAGGACAAAATCTCCTGAGCCTCCATCTCTAGACAGGGTCACCTACAAATATACATTATAACAGATCTGCTAATATTAGGACAAAATCTCCTGAGTCTCCTTCTCTAGACAGGGTCATCTACAAATATACATTATAAAAATCAACTAATACCAAGGCACTGGTTCTAATGCAAAGTCTCCTGAGCCTCCATCTCTTGACAGGGTTACCTACAAATATACATTATAACAAATAGTAAGGCTCCTGCTTCTAGGGCAAAATCTCCTGAGCCTCCTTCTCTGAAAAAGATCATCTAAAATATGCAATTAAAACGATCAGTTAATACCAGGAATCTCTTGCTTCTAAGGCACAATTTTCAGTCTTTTTCTCTTCTACATTACTAAAATACAAATGGAGGGCAGTATTGGACTTCATTCATTTGTGAATTCACTCCATTTTGGTGGTTTCACAGCGAACTGAAGACCAAGAATATCATGACAGTGCTGTTGTTTAGCTTGGTCATACACAAGTACAGACAGGGATTTTGGGTCATGAAGCAAAAAATGTTTTACTGCATGTAGATTATGTTACCTGTGCCTTGAAGCTCGCTCTGATGAAAAGTTTTCAAGTCTGTTTTATTATTTTGCACACTATTTTTCTATAAAATTTATTATCACGAGTATGAGCAGTTAATATCTTATTCTAAAATCTACTACAGTTTCCCATAATATTTACCGTAAGACCAGATGTGGTTGTTGTATTACCACAGACATAGACACTTCTGGGTGCTATACTTGCTGTCGACTGCAGCATCTAAAACAGGAAAATATCATAATTACACTAAAAATGATATTAATAAAATGAATATCTGTCTCATAAGGAACTGAATGTAGTTGTTTTCAGAAAAAAACTTTGCATGATAACTTTAATTTCCATGATGTTTGCTTATTCTTACTGAAACTGTTCATGATTATAAAATTCATTAATTATTTTACATAAAATAGTTTAATCAATTAAACTTTAGTGCTATCAACCCTACATAAAATGATGGTATTTTCCTGTTAACTTGTCCTACTGACTAAATAAATTTCCCATTAGGTCCATGTTAAATTAAGTTTGGCTGTGATGGCCAATTTGACTGGTTTGTTGGCATGTCAGATAAATTCTGAAAAGGGACCACCTTAGGACCTATTTATCTAAGTTTGGGTTCAACTTGCAAAGCAATTTTAGAGAAAATCCAAAGACATTCTTTCTATTTTTAGTTATCTTGATTTAGCAGGTGAGCAAGCCTGATACAATTTTGCAAAAGGAGACCCAAGGACCAACCATTTGAGCTTAAAATTCATCAAAACTGCATATAATGAATCATTGTTTTCAATATTGGTTCCGAGATATGAAACTTGTAAAAGACTAAGAGAGAAAATTTCCTCTTCAATAAAAGATAAGACTTTCTGTACAAACCTGACTTTTTCCCAGTCCAGGATCTCCAACAACTAATATATGGGGGTCTCCTCTGACAGGTATTCTATTCTGTAATAACAAGACATACTGTGAGTAAAGGATACTCCTCTACACCATCTTAATAAAAATAGTTAAAAAAGAAAACCATGGTTTTTTTTTCAAAGACCATATTCTGATGTTGAAAACAAACAACCATTCTATGCACATGCCAGAAAACAAACTGTACTATTGTGGTAATGGCACTCTCAAGTTCTTTAAAGTACAGTCAGTACTAACAACAGCAAGAACAGAATCTGTGGAAACACCATAATAAGTCCATCTGCTCAAGCCAAACACACTCATGTAACTTTACGCAGTGAGCAGCTAAAAATTTCATGTCAGGTTTGGTACATATCTTTCAAGAGGTTTTCAAGAAGAAGGATTTGTATGCATTTCTTACATGGTCTTTTATTACATTAAGTCCCCCCTGGTGGTTATCTTAGATATTTAAACAGCACCACACTTAGTAACAATACATTGTTAGCACATAAAACCAATCCATAACAAGTCGATATGTGTCCAATGGACACTATGCCCCACCAATGATCAGAAAAGTTATGAAATACAATTAATGCATGTAGTATATTGCTGACTTTAGATATTATTTTTACCAAAGAAAATAGTA
>JAULBM010330143.1:0-13077 GCA_032357055.1 Geukensia granosissima
GTTTGCTTACTTGTTTCCGTCCTGAATATGAATGAAATATTTGCCACTGGACGTTAAACAACAATCAATCAATCAATAAATCATACAATTTGTATTTCGGTGCCTTTTACACCGTCCGTTATGGTATGGACTAATGTTCATTGTTGAAGGCCGTAATGGGACCTACAGTTTAAATTCTACTGCATTTGGTGGGTGGCTGTCTCATGGACAATCATGCCACATCTCCTAAATTTATATCAATTTTCGGTGTTAGAACGATGATCAATTCATATTGAAATGGAGAGATCCCAAAGCATATAGATGTTTGAGGAACAAGGTCAAATGCATCGGCGTCCATTTTTTTTTGGCCTAAAATCTACGCACCACAATATTTCTCTCTCCCAAAAAAATATGTTTCTCTGAACACATTAGAATAGATGACGGGGTGCATTAGTTGATCATGAATTCCCTTCAACATAAAATCACACACACACACTCTTTTCCCTATGCTTCTAATTGGATAGAATTTTAAGGTCAATAAAACCATCCTCCCAAGTCCGAGGTTTTGAGCCCATGTTTCTTCCTTTAAGGAAGCAAACATGAACTGAAAACTCTGACTTTGGAGGGTTCAGTAAAACGTTTAGAATATTTTTAATCTAAGCATTGATTGTTATTCCAAATATTTTAAATAACATATAAAAATTTCTGTGAAAATTATACTTATTTGAAAAGCTGAATCAAAATGATTATATACGATTACACTATGTTTATTTTAATCAATGTAATTGTCCATAAGTTATAAATGAAACCATCTATTTATCAACATGTATCTATCTACACGGATGACATATAAAGAGTGACAGATTATGAAAATGTATGACATATAAGAAATATTTAACGGGGAAAACAAATATTTAATGACACTGAATGAAATATCCTTGATGAAATGTTCATTCCACCCTCGTGGAGGCCTTGTGGAGATCTCTAGATCCTCTGTTTTTCTCGTGGTTAAAGTTCAGTCCCTCTGACACCCCATTTCTTTTCATTTTCATATATATATATATATCAGTTAATGAGCAAAGAAATTGTGGACCCATTAACTAATATTCCATTAAGAGGTTAAAGACTCATTAACCTAACGACTCTTTCGTTCAAACGTTTGCAATGTAGGTTTTTAAAGTTTGTCAAATCACTATCCCTTGTTAGGGGACATATTTACTCCATGTACATTATTTAAGTGCCTGTCCAAAGTAATAGACCTTAATCCTGTGGATGTCGTTGTTTATGTTTAGGTGGTAATTGTTCTTCATTGTTTACTTATTTGGTCGATAGATGTCGTTGTTTATGTTTAGGTGGTAAGTTCTTCATTGTTTACTAATTTGGTCGCTAGATGTCGTTGTTTATGTTTGGGTGGTAATTGTTCTTCATTGTTTACTTATTTGGTCGATAGTTGTTACATATGAATATCCTTTTGAAGTATTTAACAGCTGGTCACGTGATCTGGATATCCTCCCATTATTGAAGACCTATGGGCAACCTTTAGATGTTTGTGCTTTACACGTTTTGGATGGTTGTCACATAGACAATCATTTTTCTGTATATATCTGCCATTGAGCTTAATTGGCGAACATGAGTCATTAAGAAAGAATTTTATTTCATATCATACTGCGTCCAGTGTTTGTCTGTATTTGTCATCTCAGATGAATGTATAACCAAAATTTTTGAATGACCAATAAAAATTGTTTTTTAATAAGTGTATTTGGTAAGTGGTAAACAGAGTAAAAATTATAATGTCTATTATGTTGTACTGAAAATGAAAAGCTTGTAATTTGTCAAAAGTATTCAATTAAATTTTGATACTCAAAAATTGTTTGCTAGCTGAATTTTTAAAACCATTTTATTGCCGGAATTAATGATTAGTTATTTTTGAAAATAATAATCTTCTTACAAAAGGTCAGTTATAATACAAAACCAATTAAATTATATTATCATTTACACTCAAAATTCTTTCTAACAATAATGATGATTAAAATTTGTATCATATTGAAACAATTCAATTTCATATGCGATGCACTCCAGTAATGCAAAAACTGTCATTTAAGGAAATTCTACCAAAAAGACAATAAAAATTACAATATTTTCTCCAAGGTTTCACCTCAATATACAGTCACAGAGGAGGCAAGTGTGTCATATTTTCTTACCACATATAATACAACTGTTGACTACTACTGGCATTCCGGAAATGTAAAGCAGGTTGCCATGAACACGGAGGTTGCCGGAAGTTCAATAAAAGAACTGGTATAATAAATGATTTGTTTGGTTTTTTTTTATTTTTCACTATTGCTTTTTTTTGCTATTGTCAAAGTTTTATTTATTTGAAGTATCTGACAACGAAGGTAGTATCTGATTAATAAAAAATTGTTATTATTGGCTTAGTAAGCAGTGAAAAATAAAGTTCATTCTTAAGGATATCTGGTGAAAAGTAAAACTAGGCTGTTTGTTAAAATTTTAAAGTTATGCTTATTCGGAAAATATCAAAATATTCATGTATAAAATAAGATTGTAAGTCTGTTATTTCAGAGGAAGAAGGGATTTTAACTTTCCTTATCTGTAATTGTGGGCATTTATTTTTCAGAAAGTTGAAACGACAATATTGGACACGGAACCAGCTTCATGGGTTAATTTAGGTGTGGAGACAAAATCAAATGGTACCAGAATTTACAAAACGTTTGATGAATTATGGGATATATATCAAAATCCATATAGAGGCGATGTCGTTTCACAGAATGAAATAAAATGGGTATTTGCCTTTTACAATTAAATGTAAATACATCTCAAAAAGTTGAATAATCAGACTCACTTCCATCAGAGGAATAACTCTTTTTCCTTAGAAATATTGGCAAAAGAAACTCGCACTTTTATGTTCATATTTTGGGTTAAGCACCTAGAAAATGCTATAGATTTTTAGCAATTCATTGTAGCTGGTTTTATACAATTTTATTTCATTTAATTTAATTTTTAGCAACTGTTAAAGTTTGCTGAAATTCTAAAGAATGCCTCCAATGAGGTAGATGGATCTTCAGCTGTAAGCATTGACCAGGTGGCAAACAGCATAGGTACTATCGTTGAAAACAAAGACTTCGCTTCAAACGACTCTGTTGTAAGTGTAAAATATCGCTCAACTAAAATGAACTTTATTGTCAACACATTTTCCGGATAACACAGTCCGGCATAATCTTTTATTTTTGCATGTCTGCAAAAACGCAAATGTTACGTTTTTGCAGTCATGCAACTGAATTCACCCTTGATTTTGTAGGGTTCGTGTTACATCAGCTTTAGTTTTCAGTGTAGTGTCGTGTGTTCTTTTTTTTTTCGTTGTAGTTCGTTGGCCATGGTCTTGTCTGTGTTCCGACTTAACGATTTTTGTCTGCCCCTATGGTATCTCCGAATTCCTTATACGAGAACCCATAGCACTATATCAGTATTCTAAGCTACTTCACTAGGCACGAGACAACAAGAATAAAGACTTACCGATTCCCAGTCAGAATATCCGGGTTTATTGTCAGGTCCTCATTAGATGTGAATTCAGGTCAACGTTTCGGTTTAAATTGGATTTGTGCATTTACATGTATTTGGCATAAATATGTTTGGGACATTGTTTACAGTTCAATGAAAGAATTTGTCAATATTAAAAAAAGAAAATAACTTTTGTTCCATTCATTTTTTATTTACATAGTATTTAAAAAACCAGGTAATAATATTACGTTTACTTGAAGAAGATAAAAAAAAATGATAAACCAGTTAAAACAACAATCAGGTTTCTGACCAGTTACTGTTTCTTACCTAGACTTACACCCAAAAACTGACAGTAAGGGCGGGTTAAGAACAAAACTTTACAAGAGAGAATTTTCCGATTTTAAACTTTCCGTTCATGTCTAGCAACATTCCAACCGTACCTGCATACGGAGTGTATATTTCTCAGTTGATTCGCTCTTCCAGTATTCCAGGGCTTGTGCTTCCTATCAGGTTTTAATTTGTAGAGGACAATTATAGCTGACAAGTAAGCTACTGAGCCAAGGGTTTCTCATGAAAAGATTAGTCATCACAAAGTTTTTCGGTCGCCATCATGATTTGGCTGACCGGTACCAGATAACCATTTCACAAATGACAGTGCATATCTTCCCACTGTATCGTGAACCAGATACGATCCAAAACCGGTTGTGACTAACATGGATTGTGACTATACACCGGCTTTGTCTACTAAGTAACACGACGGGTGCCCCAATTGGAGCAGGAGTTGCTCTATTTGGTGTCTATCTTGCTCTATTCGCTTAGATTTTAGCAAGGGATTGTTGCATTAATGCTCTTATAGGCAAAGTTAACTCTTTAAATGTTCATACCTAATATGTATTTTAGGTAAAAGTCTTGTAGTTATGATAAACTCAAAGTAATTTTGATTTAAATTTAGTTCTGTTCATTTATAGTACAATGCGTTTAGAGGTATTAAAGTGCTTGTGCAGAAATTGGAATTTTTAACAACGAACGAAACTTACCCTAAGTATGAAGATTACATATCTTCTTGTCAAGGTATGTATGTACATTTTAATTGATAAAATATTTTACCTTCAACATACAGCTTGCAACTCTGTTATTAATGAATGAAGTTGAATTTATGTCCTGTACGACGGGTGCCACTAATTGAGCAGAAGTTGCTTACCTTTCTTACCCTACCGAAGCGCTTGAAATCACCCTGGATTAGTAAGGTTCGTTAAACTCCAGCTTTATCTTTCAGTGTATTGTTATGTGTTCTATGTTTGTCCCTTGTTTCATTTTATTGGCCATTGTCTTGTCTGTCTTCCGACTCGACAATTTCTCTCTGCCTTTTGGTATCTTTGAATTCCTTTTATCAGTTTTTGCTAACATATTTAATTTTTTGTTTTGTTTGGCTTTGGAATGTAAGGACTTACTATTAATTTAAAATTAGTTCACACTTATATGATATAATTTAATATACTGCTCCTGTATTTTGTAACTTTATCCAACTGCAGGTCAGAGTTAACCTTTCTTTATTCATGCACTATTTTTGCATCTCGGACTTCCTACGTTTGTGGTCCTGAAAAGTTACTGATTGAAATGAACAAAAAACATGTCAAAATTCACAATATCTATTTACTCACCCCTCAATTGAATTTTCAGACGGTTTTCTAGCCTATTTCATAATAAAATGACAATAGGCATGCTAACCTTGCCATGAGTCCGGCCTCATTTATGCTTCAAAAGCGACAGTCGCGAGACGTCGCGCGGAAATCATTGGGTGTTTATACTTGTCGTATTTTGTTTATACTTTGAATCCTAGCGAAAATAACGCGATATCGCGACGAAGTATCATTCATAGCATATTAACAGCAATGAGTGGACATATTTCGAGTCAACGGTATGAACCTCATTAATTGGAGATATTTTGAGCCAACGTTATCTAAAAGACATATATATGGTTGTCCAGGTCTATAAATATTCAACACGAGATAGTTCTTAAATGTTTGCTTTTTTGATTAACATCATCTTCCTTAAATTTGGAGAAAGAGATTTCAACAGACCGCTAACATTCAAACTGTATTACATATAGGGTGTTAGCTATTTAAAATCGAACTACTTATTTTGAACACACTATAATACGAGACAAAAATGGTTAACCGAAATCGTTTGCATCAGTTGCAAGTTTTTAAAAAGCTATTTAAAATCTTAAAATAAGAGATTTTTATGCAGCATTTAGCATGCTCGTTTATAAAAGCTGTGTTGACAATTGCAAATTAACGAATATATCAATATTCTCTTTACAAATTCATTTACAATGGTCTTGATAGTTTGGGATCTCAAAAAATCAGAATGACTAATTTTTACGAACAAAAATTCTCTTAATTTTTAACCTGTCAATGTCAATAAATGCATATGCGAAATCTGGGCTCCGTTCTTTGCCGCATTGCACCGGGAAAAAATCAGTTGACATGATTTTCCTGCTCGTTAAAGCCAAACAGTCGAGTTTAACCTGTAACTTGATCACGTCAAGGTCATTTTCGTCAATATTCGTCAATATTTTTTGTTAGTTTGCGGTCAATCTCAGAGCGTATAAAGCTTAACTGAGAGAGTGCATGGACAATGATATATTTGGCTGGAAGGGGTTTCCAACTCACAGACCTTCGTTATTCGGTTAAAGAGATATTTTTCCTCATCACTCCATCAAAATAACAAAATATTCCATCCAAATAACAAAATATCAATGATATCGAATCTAAACATTGCAACCATTAAGATTAAACTTTTCACACTTTCCATCTTCGTATGACTTGATGTCCAGAATACTGGGAAGGGAAGGGTTTTACATTTTTATCCGCGTGATACAATTTGAGCTCGACTTTTATTGTGTCCTTAAATATGTAGGGGATTACCATTTTATTTTTTTGTGGGGTGGGATGTCAGGCGGATGCAGTTAATGAATCTTCTCAATATATAAATGTCCTAACATGAGGTGAAAATAAATATTTATGCACAAAGCAGGTTGATCGTAAATATTCAGCCTATAGATTTGCTGTGGTCATCTATGTTGTAAGAAAGCAAGAAAAATATTCCTTGCCTCTTGACAACGGATTTAAAATGTTTGTCCCCTTATATGCTAACGTCTTATTATTAAGTTAAAGTCGAGGACTTTATGACACCGTAGCACAAAATTCCCAAAACACTTTGAACATATACCTCTGCTGACCAGCTCTTGATGTACTTAGTAAATGATCAATAGTTTGGGATCTTGAAAAACCAGGATTATATAATTAGCTAAATAAATTTCTGAAAGCTTTCATAAATTTTGTATCAGGATCCAGAAAATCTGTTCTGTTCCCAGCTTCTGGGCTTGTCATGATTTTTTTATTGATAGCTTGGAATTTTTGTAGCTAGTATGGTGATCCGATTTCAACTCATTTTTCACACATTTTAAAATCCAATAAAATTGCAGTAAGTCAGCAAATCAAACGAGTGGTGGTTATTGTTGAAGACTTTCTTTAAGGTTTTGGTTTCCATGAGCATAATGCCATAAAATCCACAATGTTCCATCTTTGTTCACATGAAACAATCATATCGGTTTTTAGAAGTTCATCTTGAGAATATTTAAAAGGAAGATAATTTGATCGAAGTAGCTTTCAGCCTGTATAAAACAATTTCATTGGGGAGTTCTGTAAAATAAAAGAAGAAACTTAAGATGTAGTATTTTTTGCAATACAGATGATGTTTTGTAACAATCTACGAATCAATGATAATTTAAGCAAGTGTAAGGAGGTCTAGGAATACAAATATATAAGTTGAGTTATATTATCTTACCTATTTTATTTTCCAGTACTTTAATGTTTGTTGGAAAGATACCGTTTACATCTTTCAAATATTGTAAATTGTAAAATCTCGGTTTTTTTCCTTATATTTGCCTTATTGACGTTCAATATGTCATGAAGTAAAAACTGAAACTGGCATCAAATATAATAGTTTTATAATATTTTTGTAGATGTACTAAGAGTATTAAACAACGCTTTAGAAGCTATCTTGCCTAAGTCATCAGTAGACACACCAGAACAGTTAGATATCTATACAGTTATGGATGTTATATCAGACAGAGAGACTTTCTCAGTACCAAATGATGCAGATTTAACACCAGCGGAGAGAGCCTTTATTGCATCTAGTATTGCCATGAGGAATGAACTAGAGGCTGAAATCATGAATGAAATTGTATGTAGTCCCATTTCAATGCACCATTTGATTTTAAAGGTCTAATTAATCTAACTGTTCTGGAAGTAATAAAAATTGAATTCTGCTGTTAAATGTAAAATAATGTTATTGCTTTGCAATTCCCTGCAACAAAGTTAGACTTCGTTTTATAAGTATTGGAAGATCTTGAAATGTCTTCTCATAGAAGTTATTTTGCAACATATATTATATAACAAAGAAATAATCATTAATAATATTTTTGAAATAGTATATTGCTCATTCGTTAACTTGTTTTTTTCGGATTTGGCTTTAAAGTGTAAGCAGGAAACAGTATTACAAGATTATACTCATTTGAAACACTTTCATATGTACATTCAAATATATATATTTATGTTCTTTTCCAACCAACTGGGCAACGTTTTTAATTTCACATTCAGATTTGAATTAAGCTTATGTAAATGATTTGTGGAACTATAAATATATCTGAAAAGACAAGATTTAAATTCAGAGATGTCTATTGGTAGGTTTCAACTGAAGTAAATGTTTTACTGGACAGTATCGCGTTCTTGGGTCAGGTGCTAGAGAAATTGAATTATCGAAAACAACTGCCTGTTAATGTAGAAAATGGACACATGAGTTCTCATGCAGACAAATATCTAATTGTGGAGTTGATCAGCAAGGGATTTAATACTAGTGATGTTCAATTGCAATTTTCTGAATCAGCTTCAAGTTCTACACAGGAACAAAATGTGCAGGTACATATGAATTGAATGATTAACTACATTGTTAATATGTTTTGGTGTATTTTCGTTAAGGTGAAAGTTGTGGGATTAATTTGTAGTTTGCCGTGTGTTTTATGGCAATGCAATTTGGTGTATTTTCGATTAATTTGTAATTTGCCTCTTCCTTTAAGGGCTATTTTTCTTCTTATTTGTTTGAACTGTGATGCATTTACTGATAATGATTCTATAGTAAAACCATTCACGGATATCATGTATCTAGGTATATATTACAACATTCCCGTCGACACATGGTAAATATATTTTGTAAACAGTACGCCGGGATTGTGTTTCCTTTGGTTGAAGTCATTATGACTGAATTATTTGGTCATTATTACTTGATTAGCCAATTCGATTTAACAAGCTACATCTCCAATGATGTTAATACAAGGAATTCGAAGATACCAAAGGGGCAGACAGAAATCGTTAAGTCGGAAGACAGACAAGACAATGGCCAACAAAATAAAACGAAGGACAAACATAGAACACACAACACAACACTGAAAACTTAAGCTGGAGTAACAGGAACCCAACAAAACCCAGGGTGAGTTCAGCATTTCTTACTTCTAGATTTAAAGTCATTGTTCAAAAAGAACATGATAAGACTGTTATATCAAAAGCTTAAACAACTTTGGGAAACAATTTCATACAATCGTGGTGTGCTGTTGCAAAAACTAACAGCAACAGTTAACAATGGAAACATGCAGCATCTGGTATTTTAAATATAGAACTATTTGTAAATAACACAAAAGACAATTATTGTATGCCAGGCTAGTTATGAATACCAGAAATCTATAAAAAAAATCTTAACTTTAGATGTTTTTTCCTGATAAGTGTATTCAAATATCTTGAAAAGTAATTAGCAATGAAAAACTAAGGAATTTAAATGTTAAGGTGTAAACTGTATTATTTTTCTTACTTTTATTCACTTGCATGCATTCATCAAAGAGGAATTTAGATTTTCTTCCAATATACATCTGTTGCAGTGAAAAGCACAGCTATTAAATTTTGATCCATAACATCTATATTAGTTTGCTTCCTATTTTGCAGATCAGTTCCCGGATTCTTATGAATCACAATTTAACAGCAGCTTTATGGATAGAAATTTGCCGATATGTTTTAGAGTAGATTTACATTTAACCGTCTCACTTACATTATTATCAACATAAAATTCTATTGTTAGTAAAACGGTTAAAGAAAATTTGCACTAATAAGTTTATAAAATTAGATAATATTTATATAATCCGGATATATTAATATTATATTCATTTTTATATAATTATTTATTATTTAATTAAACCTTATAAAATTAATATATTGCAATAAATATAAGTCGTTTTGGTCACAGTTATACAACTTGGACATGATTAAAGCAAACGAAATATTATTTCAAAACATCTAGTTTCGGATTGGTTTCGCAGTCTATCTGCTGATAGTTGGCGTTCTTTTGGGGACTTTGAGTGCCCTTGTTATTGCAGATCTATACTTGATTTTTATAAATCACAATATATGAGGTTATTCCTTAAAATGTACTTATAGCATTTGAATATTATTATTATTTTGGGGCATTTTACAGTTTGCCGTTTTGTTTGGATATATTTTTATTGTAAAAGGTGTTTGGGGAACCTGTAGATAACTGTAATTTATACGTTTTGGGTGGCTTTCTCATGGACATCATACCACATCTCCTTTTTCTGTATTTGATGGATGTATATGAGTGCCAGTTTCCTCTTATCAAAGTTACAGACTTGTAGAGTCCATCAAAGGTTAAGTAACAGCTGTGTTCATGTATTTATAACATCATTTCTCTTGCGTGAACTAAAATTTGAAGTATATAACATTGCGTATAACATGACTTGTAACTTTATCTGTTTTAATTCAAGAGACAAATAAAGATTTCAAAACGTGTGGGAACTGTATATCGAAGGTTATTTAATTTCAAAATAAATAATAAACGAGCCTGTGTTGAGTTTATTATTATTTTGAAATGAAAAATACAGACTTGATAAGCGATATTCAGCTCCCACGAGTTGTTTAACCTGTTTCTCTTATGATAAGTTCTATTTTGTATGACCTTTTTTGTTGGAATGTTCACAGATCTCGCCGGGCAAGACTTTACCAGACTGACCTACAGAAATGTCCCAAATATTTATCTCATCATTGGATTGGCCAATCAAATGCGAATATCTGCTTTATCACTTTGTGATAAATTAAGAATTCTCGTTATATATTTCAAATTTCAGTTCATTAATGAAATGGATAAAATATCTGAATCATAAGAGTAATACTCTTATTGCATTCGCCTTTCCTACCTTAAGATAATTTTAATGTTTCACTTTTGCTTGTCTGGTACAGCTTTGGAAGATATCGGTAATTTGTCGAGTCGTGTTCATTTCAACATAATCAACGGATGTCAACATATTGCTTCGCGCTTACATTTCGACAAAAAACAGGTCATACAGAATAAAATGTAACATATAAGAACCAGGTTTCGCGACTCTTTTGAATTTATACTACCATTGGTTCCTTTATGATTTATTTTTAAGATTAACATTAGTTGATAAACACCAATATAAAATTTTCACTCTTTATATTCAAAAGAGGTGATGAATTTTTATGCTACGAGACAAAACTCATCCTTTCCCTGGCAATGTTCCATGATGGGAAATGTCAGCCTTGGTCAGTATGCAAGTAATAAATAGCAAAAAATGTGTTTCATCTATAATTTGCGTTAGTATAATAAAGAGAAAAACTGACATTAGATTAATGTACATGAGAAAGCAACATTTTATAATACTAGCACCATTCCGCATCTAAATGAAAAAACTTCATTAGTGCGTCAAAGCGCTTTCGATTTATTGCGGAGGAAAACGAATCAGTGAAAATCATGCAATCATGTAAATAAAATAAATCTGCTTCATGTGCTTCTGAAAAACCAAATGGACATGATACAAATAACGACTTTAAGAAATATACCAATAAAACGCTGTTTTATTTCGTCTTGTTGTAGTCTTATTTTACATAATGATTCTCTATATATTTTAACCCCGTTATATTTTATTGTTACCATATACACAATTGTTTCCCCATACGCAATGATAAATCGGTAGCATGTTCTCCCGTACACGTTTAAGGTTATTTTCTAACGGTGTACGCCTCATGATAGCTAACGAACCCCTCGCCTATTAGATGCCTTGTTTTATCTTCTTTGTATATATTCAGTATATCTTGTATCACCCAATGATATTATAAATTGTCCCTACCATTATCCAGATATTTTCCGGTGTTGACTGATTGTTATTCTATAAGCACAATAGATGCGTTTTTATTTTTGAAAAACGCTATTTTTTTCAAGGTCTTCCAGTACTGTACATGTTTTTCTTTTAATCATGTTTCGGCCTTTTTCTTTTAAAACGAAAGCTCTGTAAAGACAGATTACGAATACCCAGATGATTTTAATATATCAAGTATCGCATTCGTAATCGACAATGGTTGATCGAATTCTTTTTCCGTAGGTGTGGTCTCCCGTGTTATTGGACTGGCATATATCCTATTAAATGTAACCAAAAAAAAAATATTTTCGAAAAAAAGGAAAAATTGGAAATTAATAGATGTAAATGTGTGTCTCTGTTGTTGTATGGGACAAAATGTTTTAACCAAGTGTTATAAACCGGGTTTTGCCCAAAGTTTTCATTCATAATTTCTTAAAACGGCAAGAGAGAAAAAAAAAAAAACAAAAAATGCAAAAATATTCATCGTATAGTTTGTTGATACTATTAATGGCATACTGGTCCCTTGTATGAAAATACGAACGAGCTAATGTGGCCATTAGACCTGCTTATGGTTTGTGTTTTTCATGATTTTATATGTAAAATACCGATGGTATACGAATAAAATGGAACTATCCTTGCTTTTGTGAGATGGTGGAAATTCGACCGCCATATGGGGAAATTCGACCAGCTCGGTACAGTTTCATAACGCAATCGCTAAATTAGCGTGCACATTGTTCCTTAGGTTTTATATTGGATAACGCGCACGATTGCGATCGCCTTATGAAACGGCACCTCGTAGTCGTGTAATTGTAAAATTGAAACATTCTAAAGTGATGATCACTGTATGGAAGATGTTTAGTTGTTTGTACATCGTTAGTTTGTCTTTTTCTTCTGTTTTATTGTTGATGACAAAATTATCTGATACAGAGACATTTTTAATCAAAAATTCAGAGACATGATGTATACATCCGTGATGAATTGAAATTTGTTTATTATTATCATTCAATTTGATTTACCTTCAACCAATGATATTCTTCAACTTTGATAGCTTTCAAAAAATAGTGCAGACTGAAATTGTTATTTCATCTTTTTGTATTACCATAAATCATTTAAAATATATGTTAGTTAAATACTGAAATTTTTTTAAAACAATTCAAGTTTTGGACTAGTTGCACACACGATATGCATATTACTTATTGCCTGAATGTAACTAATGACTCACTAATGCTTGTAATTCTAATATACTGTGAAATTGTGAACACTGAAATTTAAAAGAAATTGAAAGATCTACAAAACAAACC
>JAULBM010330162.1:0-13075 GCA_032357055.1 Geukensia granosissima
AGATTTGCAAATACTTCACTCTTATCTAATTAATGTACAAAGCCTAAGGAATGTGTAATTGACTTTCATCTGACAAATATGAACATTTATGTTTTACTAAGGCTGTAAATATTGATTGGCTTGATGACCCCTCAACGTTGAAACAACGTTGTCACTCCAACGTTTATACAAACAACGTTGAATCAACGTTGAAACTTCAACGTTGAAAAACATAACGTTGAAACAACGTTGAATTTTGGTTGATCAACGTTACAACCTAATTTCAACGTTGCTTCAACGTTGAAGTGCCTGGTGGGAAAGTAATAAAAACTACCAAAACTATTCGAAATGTAATAAAATTATGAATATGTATTGTCATGGTAAAGAATTAAAATTTTAAATGCTGGTATAATATGTATTCCTTCTCGTGACAATAATTTAGCTAAGCTATGTTTATGACGGAAATCATAACGGGAATAGTGGGATAATTTTAATAATTGTATTGCAACGTAAATATGCTTTACGTACAAATGTAGAACGAAACCAAACGTTAGCTTTCATATTCTACATAATTACTCCTCATATAAGAACCCTTGATTCTGATTGGTTCACAGCTAGTGTATCTTATGGCAAATACCACGGCAGAGGGTAAAAAAGGCATATTTTTCAGGCATATACCCCGGCAGCTGTAAAAATGGCCGAATTCGTTACAGTTGTCACTAAAAATTGATATTCGGTGTAATTAAACAGATAAATCATGACTGGGAGTGGAATTGGCAAAAAATATCAGTCTTGGGAATCAAATTTGCCTCGCCTATCGGCTCGGAAATTTTTTCTTCCCGCGATTGGTATTTTTTCCCAAATGCCCCTCCAAGTCATGATAAATCTGTTTAATATTCCACTCAGTGCAATATTGCTCTAAAAAACCGACCTCACAGATTTTGAAAATTGATATTTGTAACATTTTAACGGTTTTGCCATAAAGTAAACGGTTTTTTTGCACAAACATTGATGCATATTATCCCTCGTAGAATATTAATTGCACTAGCATACCGTTAAATATAATATTCTACTCGGGACAATATTCACCGATATTCGTGCAATAACCCTATATTATAGATTATGCATTAGTGAATATTGTCGTATTTATTAAAGTTTCAAAAATGAAGGCTTGTTTGAAATTTCTTGAAAACAATTGTGATAGAAAAATCTTCGAATTGCAAAAATAATCAAGCAAAATATACCAAAGTTGTTTTACTTTAATTTTTGTTTGGAAAGAGAAGCGATAGTGACATTAAAATGTGAACATGGACAAACCAAAACATCTGCTGCAGTAAGTTTCACAAAATGTCCTTACTATAATTTCCATTGTAAATGATGACGTCACAATGAGTTGTACATTGAAGTTTCTTCATTTACGATCAATTATAGACTTACAATTTTGGGAAAACCATGGATGTCGCAAGGAAAAGTAAGAGTACGATGCCCAATATTATAACACAGCTCACCTTATGAACAATGAATATCGAAAAGCATTTGTCCTAATTCTGTACCTTTTGCTTAAAAATTGCTTTCCTTGTAGCTTTGATATTTAAGGGAAGCAATACTTACCTGTAAATTTCTTATCATTATTAATCATTATTAACCAATTTCTTTGTTAAATAAAAATGTAAACCATTGTATACACACCGTATTCTACATCACTAACTATCATCGATTGTGACTATACCCCGGCTTTCTCTATTGAGTAACACGACGGGTGCCACAAGTGGAGCCTGGAGTTTGCTTGTAAACGCTTCCAAAGCATCTGAACTCTTCCTGGTTTTTGTAGGGATCGTGATACCCCAAATTTAGTTTTCAGTGCAGTGTTGTGTGTTCTATGTTTGTCTTTTTTTTTCATTTAGTTGACCATGGTCTTGTCTGTCTTCTGACTTAACAATTTTTGTCTGCCCCTTTGGTATCATCGAATTCCTCATGGACTAAAAAATATCTCATCTGAGGAAATTAACCAACAGATCAAAATTAGGAATTCGATATTTCCTGTTTTTAAAATATTACCGTACTAAATTTAGATTGTCATCGAGATACGGAAGAAGTTTAGACCTATAATATTTTTCAATTCATGCGAAAAATTGTTTTTATATCAAACTGCATGGTATCTCATGGATGAAAAAATAACTTTATTTGAAAAAAAACTAAAGTGATAAAGATAAAGTGTATTGAAATATTATGTAAATATGTACATTTTGACTAGGAAGTCAAAGTTAAATGTATTTTTGTGTATTATTTTGCCATTTTTTTAAGAATCGAAATTGAATGGTGTGAAAAAAACTTTACATTTATAATAGTTATAAGGATAATGGACCTGTGTGCTCGTGATTTTTTTCTGGGTCTTTCCGCATCGTAAATAGTAAGGGTTGAATGTGACTCTCGAATCATGTAGTTTGGAGGATTATCAGATTTAGTTTTGTAGGTTTTTAGATCAGATTTAGTTCTTAGTCTTGGAGATTTAGTTTTGGAGAAGATAGTTTTAATTTGGAATAAGATGAGATACGGATTTAGTTTCTGCAGTTAGATAAAGAAAGATATTAGAATATAGTATGTAGAAGATAATTTGATTTTGGATTGAAGAGGAGACATTATGCATTTTGACGTTTTTGTTGAGTACCGTAAATGGTTGAAATCCCTGCATTAAAATTTTTGTTTGAAGCAGTGTTGGAGAGGTGTTCTGTAAACAGTGAGTTCTGTGTAAAATTCTGTTGCGTGGTCCTGTCTTAACCGGAGGAGATTTATGTCCCGCTCAGTTAATTATGTTGCATGGTCCTGCCTTAACCAGAGGAGATTTATGTTGCGCTCAGTTAATTTTGTTGCGTGGTCCTGACATAACCGGAGGATTTTGTGAGGAGCTCTATCTTTAGTGTTATTTTTTTTTATGAAATCCGCTCAGAATTTAAGCTGGTGCGTGCAGTGCATGGAACTCGATGTTAAAGAATATCTGTTTTAATGTGTTTAACTATAATAAGTGTGAAATTGTAAACCTTATTCTACCTTAATTTGTTTTTCTAATAATTTGGATTACAGAACATCTTATGTAAATATAACTGTGTTTATAAATTTGCTGGAATTTACTATTGTACATAATAAACTGTAGATTAGATGATTTATGTCTTATTCACAACAGGAACTCGCCTGGATTAAGAAGCACCTTTATGTCCGTCAGTTTGTTATATAACCCGGGTTAAAAGTTTGCATTCACTCGGCCGCCATGGCAATACTATATGTTCAATTTTAATGCTCAGTGTTTCATTTTTGAACATTTGGTGTTTAAGTTTTGAACGCCTACGTGTTTTAATTTGAATGCCTGTTGTTAATATTTTGAAAATGTTCAAACAAATGTTCTGGAATTGAATGCTCTGACGCGTTCAATGACTCTGTAACACTTATTGAATACACAAAACATGCTCAAAAGCAAATGTGTTAAGATTCTGAACACCTAATGTTTTTTATTCAGAACACCTGATGTTTCTTATTCAACATAAGGGTGTTTAAAATAAGCGGATGTTACAAATGTTATACAGTTCAGTGTAGTTGTAGTGAAGTGTAAGATTATTAGCGGTGCAACAATATTACCTAACTACTGCTTTTTCTCTTCTAATTTTCAATCTTTAAATCAGAGAAGTTAAAATTTATCACCAGATTTAGATAAATGATGTGAAATACAAAACAAAATAAGTGCGAAAAAAGAATTGTACCATTTTTTTACAATTTGAAGAATGTCGCATAAATTATTGAAAATGACAGAGTTGCTTCATCTTGGGACTAATAACAATGAAAACTCTTCAACTTATAAAACAATTTGCATTAATGATTCTGTAAATTAAAAAAATTCAGTCAGAAAATTTCATTTAAACTATTCTTAACTGTTTACAGCAAAATATTCTATAAAGGATTCAGATTCAAACAATTCGGTCGTCTCTATTCAAAAACTTGCAACTTATATATTAAAAGATGATAAAAAAATCTCTGTAATTAACGTTTAAATAAATATTAGCAAATTTCTCCAGTATACATAAGAATACAATTACAATATGATCATACTGTTCATGAAATTCATTGATATCTCCACGTATAAAAAGCAAGTAGAAACAATAGACATTGATGTCCGGTCCCAACTTTTACCAATAATCCACAACTACATAAAACCAGGGATTAAATAATCAAAATGAAAGCTAGGATCCAGTTTTGTAATAATCATTTTTGTTTTTGAAAAGGTTTCAGTCAAACAACTCCTGCAATATATCACTGTTTTTCAAATGTTCTTCCATTGGCTTCTTCTTCTGTTTACTATGTACTGTTTATAAGGGTATGTTTTCCACAGATCGACGTACAGTATTACCATCTAGTGCTATCATCTAAGATTTCGTCTTAAGCTGGGTGTTCTGAGACTGAGACTTGGCGCAAATGACAGCAATAGATAAAATATCAAATCAAGATTTAATAATGATAGGATAATAAGAGCAAATTGAATAATTGGAGAGTTCGTTCTTATATTACCTGTGATAACATGTTAAGGCTAGAACGGCGAAAGGGTATAGATAACGTTTAACAAGTAGAATTAAGTAAGGTCAGCCTTCTTTGTTATAGGAACTGTTTATTTTTATCTGTTTATGCGACAAGACCATAACAGAAGGCAACATGGCAAGGACGCCGTTCGCAGACCTGTCAAGTCTCACACAGTACCATTATGCTTGAGAGTCACCCATATTTTCTGTATATTTGCAGTAAAATCGTTTGATCTTAAAACCTTCTTACGATGCTTATGCTTAACAACTTGACAGACCTGTGTTCTGGACATGATGGCGTCTGATGATTCATGGATTTACTGGAACATTGGTCCTCGAGGTTATCCGTCAGCCCAGTTGTCGATCTTGTTTGACATAAAATATATCACACAATGTTTTACAGAAATTTACTGTATTGGCACTGAAAATACGTAAAGGCCTAAAAAGTAATGCACTAAGTAGTTGTCCCTGCCGTCGGATTTGGCTTCTTGTTTCGATTTGTTTGGATTTGAGTGCTTTTTTTTTGCTATATTTGAATCTTTGACTTCCTATGTTTCCGTTCTAATTCTACTGATGAAAAATTACTCCTTGAAACGTACATATAGCATACCTAAATTTTCAATATTTATTTAAACATTAGTAAATTTGTATTTTAGTATCTGTACAATTTTTGTTTATATTATAAATAACTAGTCTTAATGTCGTGAAAAGACACGTACCTTTTGCTCGCCCTCTTATGTCTTGTTCAAACTCGTTTTTCCACCATTTAATTCGACCGCCAAAAATGCTGATATTTTTTTCGGTCTATGGCATTCTTGGGTAGGAGCCAGGATACTTTTACTTCATCACCACTTAAACGCACAATGTTCAGTAAATGAAAGGATCGCGAATCGTAATAGAAAATTATAAACATAAAAAAACATAAGTTTTTACGAATGATGAAAATGACAACGTTTTTGTCTATGATAATCTCACAGAGGAATAGCCCTATAGGAAATGCCATTTTTAATAAATTAATATAAACTGGTTTCCCCTTGCTTAACGAAATTAACGATAACCGTTGAACGAGTAGAGACTTTTTTTCTCCCAATTAAGATTTTACACCCAATAGAAATTAACCGCCTTAGCTGAGTTAAATTGACAAAGAACCAGATTGTTTGAATGTCATGTGTAAACTTTTTGAACACATGTGTAAACAAATTTGTAACACAGCCCTTAATATTTTGAATACAAATCTCAACTTGAACATTCGTTGAACATGTGACGTTTAAGGTTTGTACATCATGTGTACAAAAATTGAACACGTCCTGACGCGTCAGGCGTCCGTATTTTTTGCAGTGTATGACTGAAATGTGTGTTTGAAGATACAGTTTACATTTTTGCAGCATTGTCATTTGTAAATCCTTGAATGCTTTCTTTTTATTTGGCTTTTCCGTGTTCAATAAGTCAGGAACTGTATATCATGTAGTCAATAAATAAAAGTGGAAATTCATAAACGTTGGAGTGATCTTCCTATTTTTGGTCCCTACGGTGTTTGATGAATGTAAATCCAGATCTAGAAAAGCGCTTTACATGCACTTAAATTTGTCATTTACATTTTTGTTATAAAAATGGTATACAAGATGTGGATCGTGTCTTTCTGTCATATATTTCATATTCTTTCATGTAAATAAAAACAAAATAACAATGCAAGCGCAAACCAAAAGTTTCCAAGGCTAGAAGCAGCATTCTAATACGGGGTCCTAAAACATCAACAGTATTTATCCATCTAAAATCAACTTTAAATATGACTTCACGGTGTGCTTTATGTACTATAATTACGGCGTCATAATGCTTTTTGCTTAAAGTGTATCGCCAACCAACGGCGTTTTTGTATATTTTAACATATTAACCATTTAAGATTCGAAATAGTTTGTTCCATTTAAACCATAGACTATTGTTGTTTTCAAAATTTTTGTCTGTGATGTGGTATATGAATCATTTGTTACAATGAAAATATGCAGTTATTTTTAATAAGAGTGCTGCTTTCCAAAACAGAAATGTGAAATCTGAATGCTACTGATTAACGGAAGAAAATTTTCATACAATATACATGATACGAAAGTTAGTGGCATGCTCGGCTGTAACTAACCTGTCAAAAATTAGTCTGTATCCCTGTTTGAAAAAATTAACGCATTCGAACATATGCATTAGCTCCACTCTTATCAGAACCAGTTTCATGGTAAGGAATAGATTTATTAGAATAAGGGCATGGCTGATTACAGAGAAGTGTTGTGTATACTATTCGTTTCATTTTGTTTGATATGGTCTTGTTTCTCTCCCGACTTAATCATTCTGTTTCTAAAAAACCAACGATATAATACAATTAGAATATTGAAAAGTTAAGAAACATGCATCATCATTAATTTCAGAGACACACTAAGTGTCTTATGGTCAATGGGAGACAACTCGCTGTCATATTAGGTCTTGTACTTGTATAAGTTATTCTCATCCTCCATTTCATTTCCACTCGGCTTTCAGACTCCAGCTTTCATCCCTTTCATTATGATAACAATGTGCATGCGGAAGAATTTTTTTTTAATATTTTTACTTTTGAGGCAAAAATACAAAAATGAGATATCTTTGTGCTTTGATCGGAAAGTGTTGCTTTATGTAATATATTTCTATTTTTTCCTAATCACAGCTGTTACATTGCGCCATTTTGGTCCAAAAATAGTTCCCAATTCGCACAAAAAGAACGTCACAACAGGACTCCGCAGTAAATGGTAATGATTAAGCCTGATGGCAAGGAAACAAAGCCGAGCTTGCAAGATTGTGACCTTGTGTGGGGATTGATGTTAGTCTGTATACAATTTGTTCACAGTATATGTCCATGACGTAATTAACTGGCTTTAACAACCGGGCGTTGTTTGCAAATATTTAACCTCCGTGTCTGAATGCTATGAGAAATTTTTAAGATAACAAAAGTGCTGTTTTAAGTTTCTGTTCGTAAGCACATCAAAAGGTTGTCATACGATGCATAATATGACAGAAATGGGTCTGGTGTCTTAATTAAATGGATCGAGATATTTATAGTCTATATTGGTCCTATTTTACCTATGAAGTATTTGTTTCCATGTAAGTATTGGTGCTTATAACTTAAAGAAATACTCAAATCGGGAGAGAATATCTAGAGAAATTAAACTATCAGTCTTTTACCACAGGTACTCGTGTAAATGATACCAAAAAGTGGCCCCATAATTGTATACCCTGGAGACCTTTACTCGCCCCCAAAAAGGTCGATTTTCATTTATTTACTAAAACTATAATCTACATGTATATGTAAATCTGACCATCTAAAATCACTTTCTATCAAACAGAGGCGAATATATATGTATAAAGATAAAAATAGGAGGGTTTTGATCAAACAAACTTGTTTTACCCCGACGCATGTTGCACGCGCCTGTCTCAATTCACGAATAGTAGCCATGCATTGAAGTAGATTGGAGTCATTTATTACTTCACTTTCAATGTTTTGATTATTACCATTTTAGGTCCCTACCCATCACTCCCTTTTTCCAGTGGCAGTCAAAAACCGTTACCCTGTTGTGTCCCATCCCAGCCCTCTTTTCGATATTGATAATTGTTGAACTTGTTCTCGTCCCTAATATGCATGAAATATTTGCCACTGGAGGTTAAGCAACCAACAATCAATCATATATAAGGGTATTTCGACTGTCATTTAAGATTTTTACTGTTTTATTATCGTTCTAGGGAGGTTGTAGGATTTCACTCTTTTTGAAGGCGGTGTCGTGACCTTTATATTTTACATGTTGTTGTTACTTCTTTAATGTACTATTAAAATCCAATTTTTCATGTGTAGAGTTCATCAAGAGAAAAATTTACAGAGATTTTTAAACTCTTCAGAATAAAACATTATCTTATGTTGATATTAAGCTGATTAATTCAATTTCAAAATGGATACATTCATGTAGCTGTTGCAAATATGGAAGATACATATACAACGTTCAAACTGGTTGTTTCATGACGGCGGTCCTAACTATTGTCACGTTTTCTTTTTCGCTTATATAAATTAACATAACAAATGATTTGATTTCCGATGTCTTTTTCTTTGGTGTTTGAAACCATATTTTGGTGACAATAGGGAATTGCTCTTAATATGTGCTTGGTACTTACTATATGCCGCGGTCAATGACATACAGTTATGAAAAAGAAAAGATTTTTTTTCTAAATTAAATTCTCTTACATCAAATTAAATAAATATATATCATAATGAAACCGTATGGATAAATACATTATAACTTATTAAAATATTTAATTCAAATTAAATAAATATCTAAATCCGTTAGGACTCCGACTGAGAGCATGAATTTGCTGTGTAGGACGTTAATAACTTTCAACCCCCTCCAAAAAGAAAGGAAAAAGATATGGGGTAGATGGTAGAGAGATTTCATTCCGACCACCAGAAGAACAGAGGGAATTTGAAAATCTCGAGGTCTCCACGAGGCCTTCAATAGGGGTGTATCGCCCGAAATAAAAAATGTGGCTACGTAAAATATTTGTAATTTTTCATCTTTTCTTTTCTCTTCCTCTATTTTGTCATCGACATCTGATTCCGCTATTTCCTCACTTTCATGATATCACTTTTCTTGCTTTCTTCATATCAAACAAGTCATTTTTTTTCTTATTTAGACTTAAAATATATATGCTTGGCAAATATCGACTTCGTGTGGCCTATGAAACTGATACATATGAAAATGAAATGATATGGGGTAAATTTCAGAGAGACTGCACTGCAACAGCGGAATTTACATATCTAGATGTCTCCAAAACGCCATAAACAAGGGTGGCATACAACACCTTGTGAAAAGCTCTAAATTGCTCCAAAAAAACGTGTATACGTAAAATAATACTGTTCTTACCCAAATATTATCAACATATACATGTAACAAAACAGTCATATAACACCAGGAAAAGCATATGCCCACAATTTCTGACTTGGGACAGTTACGTGAAACAGGTGGTGGAGTTTAACTGTTTTAGTGAGGACCATATCTTTACTCCTCACATATAATTTCCTATATAATAACATGCTTCATTAATGATGGAAGATTTCACGTACATTTCAAGTAAAGAGCCAATTAATTAAAGCGTTTGATAATTTTACGGAAAGGGAGGTCCTATTTGGGGTTCCATAGGGGATCCTATACATCCTAGTACATGTTGATATCATAGGTGTCATTGTTTGTTCCTGAAACCGGGGATTAACTCAGGTTTCCCAGAAGTGTAAGCATTTCCTACCTCTTTAAAGATACCCCCACATTGTCCATTTTCCAATCCGATATTTCAAGGTAACCGGGACGGTTTCAGTGGATTACAACCTAGCTTTATTAACTAATGGTAGATGCGACGGATGAAACAATTTTAAACCTATTTACTGGTACCGGAAGTACTGGAAGGTTTTTCAACATTCAAAAAACCAGTCATTGTGTAGATTACGTGCCCAGTGCTGCAACTAGCGTTAGTTGATATAGCTATACAACCTCCTGGCAGAGAAAGTGAAAAGCTTGTTTTTTGTTTACTCTGCAACTTCACAGAAAAAGATACGTCTTCATTTGTGAAAAAGGTACGTCTTCATTTGTGAAAAAGATAGTCTTCATTTGTGAAAAAGATACGTCTTCATTTGTGAAACAGCTATTTCATATCGACCGACAAGATTATGGTGACGACCGTAAAAGTCCGGACAGAGGACTTCAACCAATGAGCATTTTTCCCTGTCCGACCTGTTACAATGTGAACGACCCATCTGTCTAGAAAATCACGGTATTGGACATGTGCTCTTGGAAAAGCGTATGAACTAGGAGATGTTTACGTCATACACGGGGCAGCTGGGTTGTTACTGTCAATACTGTAAACGGGAAGTTGACTTGAATACTGTTAAAAGGTCCAACAACATTGTTTTCACCGACAAGCATTTTATTTAATGATACTATATGTCTTAATTATATGAAATCTATCAAATTATTTTACTTTTTTTGAAAATTCACCAATCATTTGTAATGGAAAAAGGCAACAATAGTTATTCAATATTGTACAGGAATAGAGAAGATTGAGTTCTAATATAATAAAAAAGTTAAACATCGACTTTTGGCAATGTATTTTCAAGATTTTTCCAGAATAAGTGAAAATTAGTATGATTTACGAAAAACGATTCAAATAACTTTATCTTCTATGGAGCACGTGAAAAGATAATTTTTAAAATTCTACTTGAATATTCTGGAGATTTAATGATTTAAGGCTAAAGAAGTTAATACAGCTTTACAAAGTTAACCTACACTGATATGGTAGATACATGCAGGAAGTTTGGTAAAAAAAATATGTTTATTAATATAATTATTTTTTCCCTATGAATTATGATTTATCATGAATTTGAATGTTTAATAAAGACTTTTGAATAGTTTAAACTTCAATATAATTATTTGTTTTACAATAAAAATCGTTTAAATAGGAAAATCGCAAAATGATGTTTCTTCCACACGAGTAATTTTTAAGCATTGAGTGTCACTGGTATAGTCTAAACTCTATCTACAGTAGATGCAAGTTTCCTTTTTTGACATAATTTTTTAACTAATGACCGTTTTTTTTTCCATCTCCATCGTGGACTTCACAGAAAGCTGGTTGAATTAAGAAGAAATTTACAATAAAACCCTGCAACTTGTTAATATGTTTATGACAAGACTTTTATTTTATAAACTACTTGTGCTATTTTTTTCGCAATTAGAAACCTAACGCGAATAATTCAGTCGTCATATTTCGTTCACTACGGACTGCATTTGTTTAGGAAAGAACGTTATCTTGAACGACACGATCGAGACAACTTTCTACATTTTTTCTGTAAAAGGCTCGACTTAGTGTTTTATTAATGAAACAAAGGAATAAATCCTTTTTCAATTGTTTAAATGCCTTCGCATAAAGGCGGTGGGGGACTTTCATTTTTTTAAATTACCTCTATAGCAACTTGCTTCACAGTAAGTCTAAAGCCCGATTAAATAGTCATAAGTTACTTTGGAAAAAAATCCGGGCGGGGCGTTTGGCTAATATATAAGACACTTATATAGTTTTGAAATTTAGTAAAGGGAGAGAAAATCAAATCATTCCCGCTTGGTTGAAAGTCGAACCGAAGATAAAACTGACCCATTATTGTCAATTATTTCTTCTGTGTTTTCTAAAACTCGTCGGTCCCGCACATCTCATTCATTTGATTAGTTAGTAATATAGTGGCTAGCTATAGGTTACAGGAAGCTCATATATAATTCGCTTTGTTCCCTTTTTCGCGTTAAATTTAGAAATTCTGGTTGTTGATTTTACCACCAACCGACCATTATTCAACTATGTCTATAATTAAGAAATTGTATTTACTTTAGTATTTTTTCCTTTTTTTCTTTATCTTTATAAAAAGAAGGTTTGCAGTATGTTATATTATTATTGGAATTTGTCACAGCGTGCATGCATATATATTTCTTTTGGACTGTTCTGCCGTTTTTGTTCATCAGGCATGGTATAGTATTGCTTATTGTTTATCTGATATACACATAATATTTTTTGATAGTGGAGACGAGGTCTGATATAAAATATTTTTTTTATATTTGATCAACAGGTTTGTATTAAAGTTTCAAATGGCAAAATCATTTCTGTTAAAATTATGTTGATAGTGTGCTGAGTATGTAATGTCATATTTTCGTTACAACAATTTGTTTCTGCCAGTATAAACACAACAAAATGTGTGGTTTTCAAGACAACGGCACAAGGTCAAACAAAAACAGGGGGTACGAGGCTTTGCTATCTCGACCCTTTAAAATAAAACCAATTCCGAAACCTCGGACAAAAACGACCTCATCTCGAATTTCCCGAATGGACTGCAAATGGTCCGTTATACAATTAAACTTTCATTGATAAATTAAACAGATAAAATATTACGACGAAAGTAAAACCAGGGCTGCGTTTGTTTTACGTGAATCTGAAACATGATTCCAGATTATTTTTATGTACGTTTTGCCGATTTTTTTAAATGAAATATAAACGAGATTTCGAATCATGTGAAACATAAGAGACAAATGCTTCAAATTGAAATCATAACCAAAATCAGTTTGTTGGAACATGACGTTTTTTAAATGGTTGAAACTTGATTTGTTTTCGCTTAATTGTGATTCTTGATCATGTTTCCGATTCAAACAAAAGAAGTGCACCCAAGATTATTCCCAGCAGTAAAACCAATTGGTAAAATGGTGAAGGAATGTTCGGAATTTCATTTTTTACCAGTTTACATATTAAGGGTTTGCCCATTTTATTAACCATAGAAAACCAGCCGGCTTCATATTTAATTAATACAATTACTAGTAAATGATTTAATATTTTTCACATTTTATTGTTTATCGTTTAACAGAAATCCACCTCGTAGTTTGTATGACTACATGTAAATGTGCTCGTATGATCGTCATAAGCATAACTGTAGGCTGTTGGACAAGGTCTTTTGA
>JAULBM010330173.1:0-13073 GCA_032357055.1 Geukensia granosissima
CGATTTTGATGTTGTTTTTTTTTTCATTTGATCCCTCTCAATGAGAGCTTTCGGTAGTATGTGAACGGATTTTCTCTATTTCGTACCGTTTTCGAGCTAAAAGTGGTCACAGTAGTGGGGGGAGGGGGAATTCAATTGCCTTTAATGTGAAAAAATTTTATTTATAATCCGATTTTAAGGGTTTTTTCCAAATGATTCCTCATGAAAAATGCAACAAAAGTTACTCCAAGCATTTTTGTATCTTTTTCCGATTTTTGTATAATAGGGGTCAAAGGGTTTAAAAATGCGATTTTGCATGGGACAAGAAATTTTTATTTTTCATCCGATTTTGATGGCGTTTTTGCATTTGATTCCTCTCAATAAGAGCTTTCAGTGGTGACAAAATCGGCCTACCTATAAGATATTGTTAAATTTGAGAGCTTTTGTAATCAAAATTTATTTTCATTTACCCCGGTGGCGGATTAAGGGGGCACATCCGTATCAGTATCTTGATTTAGGTCTTATGAAGTCATAAAGAACTTCCGAGCTGGGGGCTTTCCCCCCTTACATAAAATCCTGGATGCGCGACTGGACCTATCTTCTTTTATACAAAAGGATGCTGAATTTTCAAATAAATGTGAAATAAGTAAAATGAAACATTTGTCATCATGCTCAGAACTGTCAAGCTGAGAGGCAAATAAAATCATGTAGGTAAAATCAATACAGAATTTGAACTTAAACTGTATATACTGAACTTAAAATTACCAGGCAACATTAAAAGGAAATTAGTGCTAACTGCCCTACATGGAAAAAGATGCAGTTTAAAATCAACGGAGTAAATTAAATAATCTATGAAAAGGATTGTACAGCTGTCAGCACAAATTACAAGTTGTAGTTATTCATTGTTTGTTTGTTGCTGTTTTTCTTTATTATTAAATGTTGAAATCCTTATTTTTATATACCACTGCTTATGATTTATGAAATAATTTCCTCTTGATAACTATTGGTTTTACACCAATTAAACAGACCCCTGTCACACATCATCACCTGTACGTATTGTTTTCATTAGGCAATTAATTGAAACATGTTATTAAATAATTTTAGTGTAATCTAATTATCAACATGTGCCATGTGTAAATTGATGAATGTATTGTCATAATCCAATTACCCTAATTATTTAAACATTGTTAAATGGTAATAAAATTGAAGAAAGTAGGAAAATAATCAATTTATTGCTATTGTTGTTAAAAATGTTTAAAAGTAAGCTAATTCAGAAAAGCAAATAGGCCGATTTTGTTATGGGCCGAAATATCCATTTACCCTTTCAAACAGTTAAATAATAAAATAACTATACTCCAATTTTTGGGCAAAGCAAAATATAAAATTTTTTAAACACAAAAAAAAGGTTAAGACAACATTTTTAATATGAAACCGATAACAATTTTCATACAGTTGTCGGTTACATTTAAGTAAAAAATGTAAATTAACTTTCTTAATAAATGCATCACAACATACCAATATCAGTTTGATTCTCTGAATGGCCATTTCGTCGATTGACAACTCGTCACCAGTGGTCGAAATGAAAATTTTGGAAATTCGGTTAAAATACAAAATAACCAAAATAATCTGGAGTCCAAAAAAGACTGAATGTTACCTCTGCAGCAGACAGAAAAGCCTTAGATTTTTTTTATATCAATGTATCAATTTTTAACGGAAAATCTGAAGAAATTTATTTAGTGTCGAATCAGGCGAGGATAAAAATATCTGGCTACTGGGCTGCCAATTTATGTAATGAATAATGCGAGGATAAAATAATCTGGCAACTGGGCTGCCAATGTCCTCGGGGACTTACATCCATCAGCAGTGACTTGCACCCAGTGGTAGCACAGTAATAAATGTATCACAAAACACCAATATCATTTTGATGCGTTGTCTGGCCATCTTGATTAACAACTTTTCAGGGGTGCTTGAAGTCAACGGATGCAAAGAAAATTAACAAGCACATTTATCAGAACCAAAAAATCAAAATAAACAGGATTTCAAACTTAGCTTCTGCATCAGAAGGAAGAGCCAAAGAAATTTATAGTATTTTTTTTTAAATTTGAATTAAAAATTAAAAAGGCATTTATGGCCATTTCGTTGATTGACAATTAACAAGATACACGCGTAAATTTTTTTTATCTAAATCATATAATTAATCCATTTCTAGTATTGTATGACTTTTTTATTTTTTAAATGACAATGGTACGCCGTTTTTTTCACTAGGTCCCTCAAAACAATTGAAGAAAATTTCCGATTGATATTCAACTTAAGTATTATATACAGGAAATAAAGTCCTACACTGTCAAGTGTTTTACCCGCGTATTACATCAGTGTATCACGTTCACTTGTCATTTAATGTGGGAGGCTTAGAGATTGTCACAAATATCAGATTTTCCAAGGACTATATCAATGTAAATCAGTGATGTAATCATCCCAGATTTTTCCCAGTCCGTGGAGAGGCAGTCAGGTTCATGAAAATAATTAAAAACACTAAGGCAACAAAATATGTTGAATAAATATGGTAAATATGATATGCTATATGTTCATTTCAAGGAGTAACTCTCATAAGTAGCATTGGAATCAAAACAAAGGAAGTCCAAAAATAGTAAAAAAAGTACTCAAATTTAAACAAATCGAAATATGAAGCCAAATTTAGCGGCAGGAACAACAACAAGGTGCAATACTTTGCAAAGTTGCCAATTTTTTGGGTGTTTTAGAAGTTAAACAAATGCAGCAAGTTTTTGTAAAACATTGTTTGGTAAATTTTATATCAGACAAGTCTGGCAACTGGACTGGTGAATATCCTTCGGCACCCCTCCACCAGTAAAAACATCGTCCGAGTGGTTTCAAAATACAAACTTACCAATATGAACAAATATCATGGGATGGATTTAAACTGGAAATTTTACACCCGAAATAAAACTACACTTTCATTGATGGAGTAGTGCGAAAAGTAAGAGAGGTCTTCCGAGGTGTTTTGATATCTTTATTGTATTCTCAAATAACATATAAGTTATGATTGTTTTCGTGTCTCGCCAAAGTGGATTGTTTTATTTTATTTGCTGATACGTGTACTTGTATATTTCCCTAATCTCTGTGACACCAACATGTTTGTTGCTGTGAATAGAGTAGTTGCAACGAAATATTGATCGCATTTATGATTTTGGAGTAAACTTTTTGGAATTTCGCCAATTTTTGTTCAAATATAATTAGTTTCCAAAGGCATATAACAATAAAAATAATAAAAAACATGTGGGTAACCATTTAAATGCCGACCGTAATTAAAAAATATGACGCCAATAATATAGTAGAATAGTAATAGAAAAATGTTCAACCGTACCCCACAAAATTTGTAAATACAAATGTTTGTTTCACAGTCAGGCTTATTATGATGTTGTATTTAAACAGCACATGTTTGTTGTGTCTGTTTTTTTTTAAGGTAGAATATTTGACAGAGGGCATTTAAGTTTTTAACGAGTTTCTAAATCTTCTCTATCCTTGCATTAAATGTAGCAAATTAGTTCTTTAAAAAGTGCAATTAACCTCAAAACACTTATTTACAACAAGTTTAATGAATAAAAGTCCTTTTTGCTCAAATATCGCACTTTTGTGTGACAAATCGGTGATAAACTGAATTCTCATGTGTGTTTACTCCCATTCGCAAAGGACTTGGCGGCGAAAGAATTTGCACTAGTTATCTTCGTCATAAAGGCACTCTAAAAGGAGCGTCCATTTTTGGAGACTGTTTATATTCACTATCCGTCCGAAGAGAGGCGTTAAAGACGCTTAGTGTTTAGAAAATGCCACTTTCTAAGGACGTTAAAGACCTCTGTAACAGCTCATTTGAGTGGTCAGAAGTCGGCCAGTTACAAGGCTAAATTTTCCAACCCTATCCAACCCACAGATTTTCCAGTTTTCGTCTAAAAATCCCCTATTACCCGTCATTTGCTCACAGTCAACATACTGTTGTTTTTATGTAGTTTGAAAAATATGTACCAAAAACAAGGATTGGGTCATAAAAAGATAAATTTATAGCAGTCTTAAGGTTTTGTTTTGCTTTCATTCTGATATTTTTAATCAAAATTCCATTATCATGTATTGATAAACTGGACGGAAGTCAGAATATTTAAGAAAACTTTCCCTCGCCATACGTAACTAAACTATCACAATATGCTTTATAGATAAAACTCGTCTTTACATAACAGACAAAAGTTTTAAAGTCATATGTAATATGTACCGTAATATTAAACTGAACAATCAGACTTCTTCCCCTGTCTCGTAAGAGAACTTACCGCCGTTCTAGTTTTCCATATATCTAAACGATCTTGAAGGTTTTTATCAAACTTCATATGGACCGCCCAAAATGTCTTAAAATGTATATAAAGATTTTGGCAGTATTATACGGCTGATGATACAATTATTTTTTGTAGAGACTAGCGATAAAATGAAAGAAGCGCTAGATATACTTGAAAGTTATTGCCAAACATGAAAAATATCCATAAACACGAATAAAACTAAGGTTATGGTAGTTAGTAATAAAAATGTCGACAAAATGTAGGATTCAAGTTTAATGATACATCACTTGAAATTGTGGATGCATATACTTATCTATAGGGTTACTTGTAAACTATAATGGTTCTTTCGCTTAGAAAAATAAGGAGCTTGCTTAACAGACACAAAAGGCTCTTTTGGCTGTATATACAAAAATTAGAAATATAAGCAAACCTGTTGAATGCAGCTTAAACTTTTTGACTGTTTAGTGGAACCAATTTTATTGTATGGTTTGTAAACATGGGGTTTTGAAAAAGCACACCACATTTTATATTTTATGGTGAGTTAGGTAATTTTCTCCTGGATATTAATATTAAGTTAAAAATACTGTCAATTTATAGTAAACGTTAAAAAAATGAAAACAGATTAAGCAGTATTATGTATAATTTGATGTTAAATAGGCACTAGAATGGCATATCTAAATTTAAAATGAGTATCATTTGAAAAATCTTTTTTTTTTGGTATTTGTGGCTTACACTACATATTTTTAAACCATCAAAGTTTTGACTTCTCATTATTGAAGCCATTAATAGAACAAACGCTACAAGACCAGTTTATTCAAAAAATTATTCAGTGAGAAAAAGCTTCCCGTGGTAGATTTTATAGTATTTGGCCTAGAAAATTATCTTCTTAGACTCTTAGAAAACAATAGATTTTTTTTTCTATAATTAAGATCATCTTATAATAAGTTTCCCATTGAAACTGGTCGGTTGCTATATGTTGCAAAAGAAGAGAGATACACAATAATTGTCAATTATTTCTTATTTATTTATTTATTTCATACGATGAAATATATGTTCTCCCTTGTCATAAGCAACCTGTGCAAAGTTGCCACCTTTTTCAGAAATGTCTGTACTCTTATGTTTCTGTAACAAATACTGATTTGTTACTTGAATTCACTTTATTCGCCTGTCTAGTATGTCGTTTTTAGTTCGCCTCTACGAAGTAGAGGGGGACTATTGGAGTACCCTCGGCGTCCATGTCCGCGTGGGCGTCCGCGTCCACAGCCAGATCTTTGAAAGTAAAATACCTATATATGCAGATGCATGAGGTCATGACCTTTCACCACACCAAAAATTGAGGTCACATGACTTATAGTTCATGGTTGAATGATTTCAATTATGTTTGAGGTCCGACATTACATCTGGTAAAACCTGACTGCAGATCATCAGACTTGGTTTGCAGATGCGTCTTGGGGAGTCTGTCAGCATCTTACCCAAATTAGGTCACTTTGACCCACATTTCATGCATCATTGACTTTGGTTAAGTTTTTTGTCCGACTCGTTTTCTCACATACTGTATGGCCTACCATCATGCAGTTTGGTGTGCAGATGCGTCTTTGGGAGTCTGTCAGCACCCAAAATCACTTTGACCCACATTTCATGCATCTCTCAGACTCTCAATACTGTTATGTTTGCATAACAAGTTTTCACGCAATATCAACTTCGATTCAAATAGGGGAATACAATAAGCCCAGTACAACAAGGCGAACTTTGCAGGCAGTGGCTGCACCTCCAGTTTATACACTGATAAAATTCTGTCTGGTTTGGGGAAAAGAAATCTAATTCAGTCCATTTGTAATAAATGAGGCACCATTTTATAGCAGGTTGGATTTTGTTTTTTTAGGATCAGTGATATATTATTTGATATTTTTTGTTTAAATTGCTGTATTAATTAAACATTATAGAATGGTAATTACAACCATGACATCATTGTCTTGGCAATGTTATAAGCTGTTAATCAAAATTTTAGGATACTAACTTTAAATGTATTAAAATTTTCAAATAGAATGTACTATAAACCATATTTGGTATGCAAGCAATTTATTTTGTGGAGTCGAAAAAATTATATATACACACATAACATTGCAAAGTTGAAAAACTGGCCATAAATATGGAGCAAATTATAAATACACCAACAAAAATTTCAGGAAGATTGTTAGTGAGTAGTGGGAGTTGTAAAAAGTTTACAACAGAAGAAATTTTGAAATAACCTTTAGTTCATTGATGTATACATGTTGATTTGAATAATAGTACTGTCTATCGTTATTTTTAGGTTTGACATTATATACTTATATTTTACAATTTTAGGATTCAAACAAGAAAGATAATAAAAAAGATTCAGAGAAGGCTGTGAAAAAGACTTCCCAACAAAATACAATCTCTACTCCGAATCTTCCTCCCAATAAGGATAATGCTAAATCACCATCTGGGGACAGCCAAAAAGAGAAAGAAAAAAGCAACAAAGACCAAAGAGAAAAGGAAAAAACAATGATCAAAGACTCTAAAGTGACAAATAATGTTAAAGAAATGAAGGATAATAACAGGGAACAATCAAAAGACAAAGATAAAAGTGATAGGAAAAATGAAAAGGAAAATGAGAAGGAGATAAAAGAAAATGGTGAAGGAACAAATTTTATACCACCTATCAACAACACAGGCCAAACTGTACATATATCTACCACTAACACTCCTCAGTCAATGCCCTCTATAACCAGGTTAGTATTGTACTTATTTTTGATGTTTGTGTGTGGTACTTTACAGATTAGAAGTGCTGACATGTCAAGTCATTTCATCCCATTAAACCTTTTTTTTCTTTGATAATTAAGCTTTTATAAAAATTTTGTCTAAACATAAGTAGAAATTTTTTTAAAAACCAATTTCGTTTGAACAATTTGTCTTTAATTCATCCAGCACTTGATCAGTATGTGTGCCTCTAGGTATAATTGTTCATTATTAGGATACTGTTTAAAGGTTAAAAATTTTCAGAATTTTTTTCCCCATTTTTAACATGGTATGCAAATTCTTACATAGGTTCACATTGAATCTGTATTTATTTGAGGTGAAAATTTATGTATTTTTGATTTTGCAGTTTTTTAGAGACTTGTGGATCCTTCATTTAATTTTGGTATTTGATCATTTAGAAATAAAGTACAGTCTAGTGCTAGTAGTTAATAGATCAAATTTAGTAACAATACAATGTAGAAATAGGAATTATACTTTTATTCTAATAGCCATCTTAATGTTCCTTGGCATCTGGAATTTTCTAACATCTCATGTTTTTATTTAAACATCCAAATTTCTGCATTTTTTACATATTTAACATAACTTTGATTTTCAATATCATAGCAATAGGAAATTTTATAGAATGTAGAATGCTGTTTTTTTAAATCTTGTTAAGAGTTACCTGACATAATTAATAAACATTCTTTAAAGAATTCTTAAAAACCCAGACACCACACTTTTAATTTCAGGATAAAACATAAATTAACATTAGACATTTTTTCTCCATCTTCAGACCAGTTCTAGTCATAAAATCCCAGTGCATTAACTTTTTGAGGTATTGTATCACTTCAGCCTAGCTATATAACATACAGTAGAATAGCCTTTTAACATATTTCAAGTTCTCTTCAAATATAAAATATTTAATTTTAAAACTTTTCCCATGTATTTATATTCCATATTTTATATGCTTCTTTTATATTATTGCCAGCAGATATTTGAAAAATATTCCATCTGATTTGCCATTATCTTTCAAAATTATGATTTTAAATTTGTAAAAAATCATTTGACCAGTTATATAACAAGGAAGTATCATATCATCAATTTCATTAAATCATATTGTGAAATGTATATGCTTAAAATTAATTTTCTAGGTATTGCATGTATGCTTTTATTTGCTGCATGCCTATTTAATTAACCACTTTTATGAAATTCAGAATAACCTTTGTTTTATTTATAATTTGCATGATAAATTTTAAGGTATGCACCTAATTTGTAATGTTAAGAATAATGTAAAGAAAAACTATTTTGCTTACGAATTTCGACATGAAATTTGTAATGGCACATATAATTTTTAATTGAAATGTTGATATATTAAACTGAGAAGTTTCAGCTCGAGCTGTTATACAATTTAATAATCTAACAGTTTGTACAGTATATATTACACATAAGTTTTAAAGTCTGTCAAATAAGGTTTGTTGCTTACATATTGAGATATGGATGACTTATTTTTCCAGTCCCTTTCCTATGTCGCCTTTCACACCTACAATGTCTCCGAGTGTAGCCTCGGTATCAATGACGAGTCCAATTGCCAACTCGCCAATATTTTTTGGTCCTCCCCCATTAAGGTAAGGTGAACACAGATTTGTAGTCGGTGATGGATCATTCTAACAGATAGTTTGGGCTTCTAACAACCTCCATCTGGTTAGTGGTACTTCTGTTTCATTTATTTCATTTCATTTCATTCAGATCTTTTTATTCTCTTCAATTAGTTTCATAGTGGTTGATATAGAAATATTAGTTTACTGATTGTAATAAAGTTTGTCAGTTAGTTAGAAGTTTTTCACAGATACTTGGGCTTCTTCCACTGTTGTAACTGACTGTCATTAAAGGGTAAAATCAATAGAAATTAACTCATAATCAAACAGGAATTTCATGGTAACATAGTCATCTGTAGATGGTCATTTTAACAAGAGCCATTGAAAGGACACAGTATACATGAGAATCGTGAAAAAATGATGGACAATTGGAAAAACTACAATGAAAAATAAAGTTAAGTTTGGTGACTGGTTTGGATGAGATTGATGAGAGAAAACTTTTCCAAAAAGCACTGGGCATCAAGCAGGATGTCACTATTAGTAATCCCAGAGTTTTACTTTGGAAGTTAAAAATATTTGTTGCCATTAACCTGGTGTATCACTTTTGGTGAAATTTGCATGAAAGGGTAACCTATAAGGAGAGTTCATATTTTAGGACATAAATTACTATCAAGCTGAAAATACAACACAGTTATATCCTATTCTAATGCAATACATTCATAAATTTTTAAGAGAAAGAACATGGCATATATGCCAGAAAGACACAATTCACATCTTACAAATGTTTATCAGAAATATGGAAAAGTCAAATTAAATTTTTTGCAACACGTTTGATTGGCTTACATTCTTCATAATATTCACAATCTTTTTGCAGTAACTAAGATGAACTAGTATAAAAGCAGCCAAATTGCCACAATGTTGGAACAATAGATTTATTGCTTTTAAAATGTAATGAAACAAAAAATATTTTATAAAAGACAAGGTACATTAAGTACCCTTTTTGGCCCACAAAAATGAAAGTCGTAAGATGGTTTTACAATATAGCCTATGTTGATGTAAAATAAAAAAACTTCACATTTTACGACTAGTTTAAAAAACTAATTTGTTTTTGACGTCCTACTGACATCACTAACAGGACCCAATGTGTCTTATTTGTTAAAAATTCATGAAAAATTACAAATTTTGGAGCCTTTTTCTTAAATCTAAATATTTCCGACAACGTAGACCACCACAACTTTTTGCCAGCTGGTGAATTATGTGTGACATCTTGTTTTTATCAGCAGAAAATGTCCACAATGTTTTTCAGAATATTTTTTACCTGTTTTTGATATAGGGTTTCATAAAAGGCTTTGAATTACAATTGCATTAGAATGGAGATCTTTTTGGCTTTTCGAATGTAAATCTTGATTTTACTGTTTAAAATATTGTTTCCTGACTCCACTATGCATCACCGGGTAAACTCAGTTTGTGACAGTAAAGTCCACTTTTTTTACATTCTCAAAGTTAAAATATAAGGTACCCATTCATGTACCATAAATGATTCCAGGTAAACAGATATTTGTAACAGCAAATAAAGGTTTACCCATTATATAACAGATATTAGCCACATTTTATTTTTTTGACAAATTCTTTGGCCAAAAAGTTGGCTAAACAACCCTGTCCTTTAGTCCTTTTAAGTCCTTTATCACATCTTGGCACTTTTAAGATCTGTTTTAATTAGTGAATGTGATAGTTTGGTATTGTAGATAACTTACCTTAAAAAAACTATTTGCTTATTTGGCCCAAAGGCCATGTCACCTACTGCCATCACTTTACCTCTGTCTTGTCTATCTACAATATCATTTTGCAGACTTTACCTAAACATGATATCAAATGCTATTGAAATTCAAGATAGCTGATACAATTGTTTATATTTAAACATTGTTATTATAGGCCTATGTGCTTCAAGCCTGCATTTTCCTAGGTCCACTTACATAATTATCACAGGCACTTCCAGTTTCTAATGTGTTAAATATTCTTCTATTTGAAACCACCATGTCAAATGAACCCAGACTTGGGAGGAAGCATTTAAAGATAGTCCTCTATAAAATTTTCATATAGTTTTCCAATCTCTCAGACTTACTATGGCTTGTGCTAATCCCTGTTTCTAATTACCAAGTGAACAGTTTCTGAATAGCTACAAAAGGAAAATAATGCTTTTGATTTGTTGCTGTATAAAAAACCAAAAAAAAGTTTGTCTTTTAAACGTCCAACCAAATTTGGGCCAATCATTGCAGAAAACATTTTTTAAGGTCTTTCATAAAGATTTTTCCTTTTTGTTCTTATTTGAAATAAAAAATGGCCAACATGTACAAAAATTGGCTGTTTTGTTCCAGTCAGTCATCAAACATGGATGACACAAGAAATTCTTTTTCTGATTGGCTAATTTTTCACATTTTTTATGGCATGCTTAAATCACTTTTATTACTTAATCCTAGATTAAATATTTTATGGATTTGCACCTGCTTTTTACTTAAAACCCTAGCTTTTAACATTTTTTGCAAATTTTTTTTATCAAAGACAAGTGACATTTAAACTTAGAAACAATGGCATCCACTGGATTTCATGTTCCTGGCATGGGACAGGCACATCAAGTATATGACAGGTTTATACATGTTCGTGAGTAGTTAACCTGGGACAGTGTTGTGACAAAACAACATAAAAAGAGAACTTTAAAAAGAAACTGAAGAAGATTTTACTTTGAAAATCGATACATATCACACAGACAATAAAAAAAACAAGAGACAACAAGGTGTGCCTACATCCAAAAAGTACCTGCTGTGTCTGACACCTAGTTAAATTTCAAACACAGTTGATAACAAACCTGGTTTTTTTAAGTTGAGACATCAATTTTTCAAAAGACATTAAATTACCTAAATATAGCATGCTGTAATCACTTTTATACTTAATCCTAGATTAAGTATTTTAAAACCGAGTCTTTTTAGCTTGAACCAGAATTAACTGAATAAATTCAAACTGAGCTGAATTAAGATAAGACACGCTGAGAAAATCCAAGTTTTTCTGAACTCATACTTTAAGTAAATAATCTTGTTAAAGCTTCTATGGGAGATCCTTTATATGATTTTTTTTAAAATTTGTATTGATATATGACATCCAACATGACTTCCATAGGAAATTATTGTTACTGTTCGCCAGTTTCTGTGAAACTTCTAAGCTTCTGAACTCAAACTTAATTTGCAGCATCTTTTTTATAATTTTGTAAATTTTTACATTTCATCCGGATAGTAAAAAAACAAATATGACATTCTTTGAAAAATCTTGTTTTCCTCTTGACCGATGTTAAAAAAAATTGTTACATTTAGGAGATTAAGCCAGACCTTTCATGACATATTTACATACTTAGATACTTAATAAAGATAACTTATTTTATCCTGATTTGACAAAAAGTGCCTATGTAAAATTTTCTGTATTAAATATATCTCAGATGAGTGATGCAGGCTCAGTCCTCTGAGGCTCTAATTTTCTTTGTAAGAATATTCCTTAAATAGTTTTGTGCCATCTTGTAAACTGTTCACAGAATGCTGAATCAGGTACTTGATTTGTTTCACTTAGAACCCTTTTTTATTCTAGCGTTGTGGTGATGGGAGCATTAAGGTTTCTCCCCTGGGCCCTGTCTTAATGTCCAACCCCCAATTTTTGTCAAAGATTTCTCGGCTTGTGACTATGTTGGGTTGATTTAATATTTTGTCTGAAGAATTATCAGTGTGAGTTTTACTTGTTTTACCTTTTTGGGTCCATCATATGTCTACTTTCTCTTTGCCAGGGTTGGGGCGCAGGGTCATCCTTTCCCAATGGACACTTTTCCTCTTGATGTTCACTTTCAAATGCAGATTATTGATTTAAGATGAATGCTATTATCCAAGTCAGTTGAGCAGACACCTTAGAGCTTTCATGTTATGAGAAACTGTTTTGTAGATTAACTTTTTAGTATTAAAGCAGGGATCCTTGTGTAGGGTTATATACAAAAGAACATATATTCAAAATGGCTGCAGTGATCAAATAGTTTAATAAACCTTTGTTAAACTGAATTTCATGTTTATGACTAATTCTCACAAAATTAAGGTTAGCTGGTCTCAATTGACTTGGATGGGCTTTTATACCTGTAGTTGAGTTATCTCAAGGCCCGTCTCAAGGGCCTCTAGTTAGTAAAATACATATACCTGGTATATTTTTTTTTCACTAAATTAAATTTATAGTTCCAAACAACAATGCTTTTCATGTAATAAAATACCATTTAAAATTTTCAGGTTATGATTTATTGACCTTTTTTAGCTCACCTGGCCTAAAAGGCCATGTGAGCTTTTCTCATCACTTTGCGTCCGTCGTCCGTCCGTCGTCCGTC
>JAULBM010330184.1:0-13073 GCA_032357055.1 Geukensia granosissima
GGTGTGATACCTATTTTGCCGTATGTCTTATGGACTTTGATTTGTTCGGTAATTGTGTTATATACTTTATTCAATATAGGGGTTGCAGTCAGATAAACTTCATGACCAAGTGTTAGGTTGGCGAATCAGTCTCAGATCTCTGAGCCAATTGTTTTTTGACTTTCTTTTCATTCCCTATTAAAGATCTGTAGTTCCAGAAAACGAAAGCAAATGCGTTATAACTTTACAGTTGTATACAGAAGTTACCTTTTTCGAGGAGATCCTATCCTAGATGGACACCCTTGCTTGCTTTGGAGTTTCAAAGCGTTAGAATGACCACTAATTTTCCACGCATTAAATGTGTATGAAGATGTATTTACACCTGGTGGGATATGTTCTTATAATGTCTATAATGGATCTATATTTGGGTACAAATAGATATTATAATATAATCTTGTTTTAAATAGTTTTATATTTTGTGAGTTCCTTATTTCATCTGAATGCATCCCCAGAATAGCAATGTAGATTTCTTGTTTTTATTATGCTTTTACGCACGAAATATTTATCGAAAGAAATAGTTTAGTATAAGCTGATGTAAAGATGGCTTAATAATGTTTTTCATATATCAACGATGATAATTATATAACCTTGTTATATATGTATTTTGAAGAATATAAACACGATAAACAACGTTTAAAGGATACTGCACGATCAGTGGATTGGGACTATACTTATTGTTGCTTTCATACAAAAAGCATTTTCGGTTTGTTCTTTTTGTTTTCTTTGTTTGTTTGGCTTCTTTAATTTTAAAACGAAAACGATGATGGAGTAAAATTTAAAATTGTTTCGTTTCAAAGGTCTCACGCCAAAATCATTTATGCTTGTGACGAGCTCAAGACACCCGAATCAAATAAAACATGTATACATACGAATCTTGCCTCATTTTAATATATGAATAACAAATTTCATGCAGTTTTCATGTAATCAATTTGAGGCATACGGGTTCAGAGATACAAATAAGTTAATTTGTTGCGTGTAGGTGATAGTTAACGCACAGATTCTTCTTTTTGATGTCTGCATAATGAATAATAAATATTAGCCTCAAATTATCGGTAATTTAACATAAAACAACAGTTCTGCCTGAAAGAATGAATAAACAACAGTTCTGCCAGCATGTTTGTCGAGGAGTTACATCACCTCACTGGGGATAATTCATTTTAGGTAGGCCACTTCGTTAGGGATACTTAATTTTATGTCGACTTTGTATCTCATGAGCGAATAACAACAAAGAACGTATAACATCCGACATGATTATACTTTCATTATGAGAAGTAAAACGGCATTATATATATATATGACAAATGACGAATCAACCAAATAATTTTTTTATCACCAAATTTAAAATGGCACAATGTTGCCAACACAGGAGAAACATCAATCTGTCGTTTAATGCGGGGTATGTGCAAAGGTAACAGTCATAATTAAAACCAGGTGAGAAGGTGTGGGCATATATATTTACATAATTTGTATTATAAACTTCTTCGACAGATGGAATATTGTCCTGATTAACATGTAAGAGGCGCTGTGGGTAATAAAATTATTACAGAAACAAACGAATCCATATGTTTGTGTTATTTGTTCATATTCATTAATAATAGGTGTATTATTTATAACCTATATCATTTCCATCCTTTCGTTATATAGGTTTCAACGCGTCAACCGCACAGTTTCTGTAACATCATTTATGATGGTCGACAGTTAGGCTGGAAACATGGACACAATGCAAAATTGCAATACCAAGCCTAAATTGGTTCAATTTTCAACCTTGACAAATATTTGAAAATGAATAATGGGGTAAATGTCTGAGAGACTGCACTCCAACAAGGAGAAAAACAAAAAATTCCAAATGTAGAGGTCTCCAAAAGGCCTTCAACAAGGATGGAATACCACTCCTCGTAAAAAGCTCTACTGGATCGCCCAAAATACAAATCGTGTATGCGTAAAACAAATCTCTGATTCACTTTAAATCTGATTTGAGACTTGATTGGCAGAAAATAAGATAAATGAAAATGTTTTTTTTTCAAAACTTCACAATTGTCTATTAAAAAGATATGAACTATTTTGATTTATTTAAAAAGATTTATTTGACGGATCAAAATTTTAGGTGGAGGCAAAAAAGTTGGAAAAATTAAGTGCGATCCTACAACATTTTTAAATCAGACCAGACGTAAGTCCGAAAATGCCACATACCAGTATGTTTTGAACGAAGACAATCCTATCATTTCTGTTGTGCACTGAAATTATTTATGAAATTAGAATTCGAAACATTGCAAAGGTGTTGATTTAAAAAAAATATTGGTTAACATAGGAATGCAAGGGAGATCATTTTCAGCAACTCTAGTAAATCTGGTCATAGCTTATGATCTTGGTCAAACGTATTTCCGTTATCGGTTAACAAAAATCACATTACAATATTTTAAAGTACATATTGTTTGGAGTCTGCTTTCTAAGCAAATCCTCTTTCATGATTGCAGTAAATCCAATAAACATTCGTAACACTTTGGTAAATTAAGTTCCATATGTTTATTAGCGTGGAATGAATTAGCGTATTTAAAAAAAATTATAAAACTGTTATATAACATGTTGATCGCATTGGATAAAAACAGGCAGGAATACCAGAAGCAGACAGGACGTTTTGGTGCCAATGTTATGTGTCAGTTAATTTTGCTTTACAGAATCAGACAGCCGACGGTCAAGCATAAGAAGATGTAGTAATAGTTTTGGCCTGCTGTGATGTCGAGGAAGGACAAGACATTGGTGTTGTTTTTGTTTTGTCAACATCGGCATTTACGTTCATTTTTCTGCTCAAATTGAGAATGTTTTTGTTGTGTCAGACTAGTGTAGCCCGAGTGTATACGTCAGGCACATGACATCTGACTCTGGCATTATTTCCATGTAAATATATATTGACTTCAACAACTTTTGATACTTAGAGATCTTTTCTTCAGCTAACAGTTGAAGTTGTAGATTTGTTTATCAGTCCGTGTACGTGTAAGGCATGCTTTCTATAACACGCATACACGGAGGTCTATGCACATGCCTGGAATGAATATTATTCTACATGTATTAAGCACCCTATAAGCATCATTGAAAATACAGTTTAAATAAAGAGCCGGACTTTAATAGAGGTACCGTGAGCAATGAACTCACTAGCACATTCCTACTGAAGAATAATGGCATGTTTTGTTTTGGGACACCCAAAAAAGTTTCAGATTTGAGGTAGGCAATGGCACTAAATAATAAAGATCCAGTCAGTTTCCCTAAATTTCAGTCAATTTTCTATATGAAGGAGGAGTAGCGAATAAGAAATGTTACTCCAAATGTTAACAAATAGCAAAGTCCATGGTATGCTTTAAACTTTTTGACTTTATTTACTTATACATTTCAAATGTATTGAAAGTACAAACTGAGGGAAAATTTACGTGTGTCATATCGCCAACCACATCTCTGATATTACTAATCTTTTACAAAATTCTGTAAAAAGAATTGGAGATCATTGAAAATTAGCATTTTAATATATGCCGATATGGAAAAATCGACTTGCATTTGTTAATTTTCTCACTCCGTCTTGTTCTTGTGCAATTTATAGATGTTCTCACGTACTACAGTCCCAGATACACTTCATAACAGATTTCGAAATGTAATTAAAACATGTTAGTTCATTGATTGATTAAACACTTATAAATACAGTTATTCAACTGATATTTTGTTGAAGTATATAAGTCCGGAATAAAGTATCGATCTCGAATCCGCTTTATTTTTCTGATGATACTTGAAATATTCAATAAGGATATGAAGCCTCAAGCTCTGTGTTCTCCGTTTGAAGAAAGGTCGCTATTCAAACCCAAGTAACTTCCGTTTCATGGTTTAAAGCTGAACTTCAACCAAGCCAAAACAAGGACCATGCAGTGTATGAATCTAATTTTCAGCGGTATAAATGCCCAAATTCAACAGTGGTGTGAACTGTCACAATAGTATTGTTTATATTGTTTACAAAGAGAGGCAGCGAAAGCTCTACTTATAAATCTTGCCTCATCTGATAGAATATTTCAGTAATTTACGACAGAATTGCACATGACGCGATTGTTTCAATAATGAAGCAAATATAATCTAGAATTGTCTGGACCTATACAGTATAGGATCAATTCCTCACGAGACCAATTCGTATTAGCCTGAATATCAGAAGCATGTATGATGGAGCATAGATTGTATTTGACTGGCGAGAGGAGAAGAGAAAAAGAATTTAATGGATTTTTTTTATTGACTAGATTTATTTGATGTATGATTAAGTAATCATTTTCACTCGAAATACAATCAAAACTACTACGGATCCCAGAAACATGCGAAAATAAGCTTTTACTGGTAAACACGACATAAAAGAATGATTATGATTTCATAACATTTTGTTTGGATTCAATTAATACTGAATTGTTTGTTAATACAATGAAGATCCTTATCTATCAAGAATATGTATTGTTTAATTATAACCAAACCATGCTTTACATTTGAATAGCATCATATACAATTCTAAACTTATAGAAGTTTAAAATTCTACTGTCATTTGGTGGGTGGCTGTCTCATGGACAATCATGCCACATCTCCTTTTTTATATTATAAAATACTTATACAATTTGAACCACTATCATAATCTTTCACATTTAATAAGAAAAATTTAAATGTATTATTCTTACTTAAACAGTATAAACAATTAATACAGGTAAAAACGTATACTTGACAGAGAAAAGACAGCGGCAGACAGATGATCATGGTCCAAAAAGATGTAATATATATTGTTTTGTCTGGACCAAGCAATCGATATATTCCATTGAAATAGATCATGTTCTGTTTGGTTTCTATTTAGTTCATTGTTCGCTGTTTGTCGAACGGTTGTTAATGAACAGAAGTTGATGGTGTCAGAAGATGGGATTGACCAAACAGTATTTTGTGACCAAACACGCTTTAGTTTGGGCTGATTGAACTATCGAGAAGGCATTGCGACAAAAATATTTTCCTATTGTTATTGCTTTGAACTGTATAAAAATTACAACAGAAAAAATTATCACAGTTACACACAGCTAGATTATCTGATATCGCAATAAAACCAAGATTTATCTTATACCTCAATAAAACCAGGATTTGCCTGTATGAATATCTTTTCATTCATTCAATAGCATGAAGCATTTTGCGTGCAGAGTCGTGGCTCTAGGTTAACAATATGATTGCTCCTGGAAGCAGGCTCTGGTTTTACGATTGCTCCTGGCAGCAGGCTCTGGTTTTACGATTGCTCCTGGCAGCGACCTCTGGTTTAACAATATGATTGCCCCTGGCAGTAGCCTCTGGTTTTACAATATGATTGCTTCTGACAGAGGCCTCTGGTTTTACAATATGATTGCTCCTGGCAGAAGCCTCTGGTTTTACAATATGATTGCTTCTGACAGAGGCCTCTGGTTTTACAATATGATTGCTTGACAGCAGGCTCTGGTTTAACAATATGATTGACCCTGGCAGCAGCCTCTGGTTTAACAATATGATTGCTCCGTGTAGCAGCCTCTGGTTTTATAATATGATTGCTCCTGACAGCAGGCTCTGGTTTAACAATATGATTGCTCCTGGCAGCAGCCTCTGGTTTTACAATATGATTGCTCCTGGCATCAGGCTCTGGTTTTACAATATGATTGCTTGACAGCAGCCTCTGGTTTAACAATATGATTGCTCCTGGCAGCAGGCTCTGGTTTAACAATATGATTGCTCCTGGCAGCAGCCTCTGGTTTAACAATATGATTGCTCATGGCAGCAGGCTCTGGTTTAAAAAGACAGAAGCATCTGGTTTAATAATATGATTGCTCCTGACAGAAGCCTCTGGTTTAACAATTTGATTGCTCCTTGCAGAAGCCTCTGGTTTAACAATATGATTGCTCCTGGCAGCAGTCTCTGGTTTAACAATAAGATTGCTTCTGGCAGCAACATCTGGTTTAACAATATAATTGCTCCTGGCAGCAGGGTATGGTTTTACAATATGATTGATCCTGGCAGCAAACTCTGGTTTAACAATATGATTGCTTCTGGCAGCATGCTCTAGTTTAACAATATGATTGCTCCTGGCAGCGACCTCTGGTTTAACAATATGATTGCTCCTGGCAGCAGGCTCTGGTTTTAGAATACGATTGCTCCTGGCAGAAGCCTCTGGTTTTGCAATATGATTGCTCCTGGCAGAGGCCCCTGGTTTAACATATGATTGCTCCTGGCAGCGACCTCTGGTTTAACAATATGATTGCTCCTGGCAGCAGGCTCTGGTTTAACAATATGATTGTTCCTGGCAGAAGGATTTGGTTTAACAATATGATTTTTTCTGGCACAGCAAGCTCTGGTTTAACAATATGATTGCTCCTGGCAGAGGTCTCTGGTTTAACAATATGATTGCTCTTGGCAGCAGGCTCTGGTTTAACAATATGATTGTTCCTGGCAGAAGGATTTGGTTTAACAATATGATTGTTCCTGGCAGTAGGCTCTGGTTTAACAATATGATTAGAATGTAACTTGCTTAAAGTGTGGCATTTTCTAAACAAAGGTCGTTTTTAACGTCTCCCTCTAGATGGATTGTAAATTTATAATCCCTAACAACAAGGGACGCCCCTTTTGTGCGGACTATAGCGCCCCCAGGACGGATACCTAGTTCCTATGCTTGACCCCGGTACAATCTCTGCTAAGAGGAGGTCGAGTATTTATACATCCCACTCGAACCAAAGCACGCCCTTTTAGCAGGAGCCTACCTGCAGGTGGAGAAACCGAACGGCATTTTTCTACAACCTTGCTGCCCACCGGGGGGAGGGGGCTATCCAAATGTCGAAATAATGACATCGTATGTCAAAAGTAACGATAAAGTTATGTAAAAAATTACAACAGCTTATGTAGAAATTATGTCTAACTAGCGATAAAGTTATGTTTCGAAATTAAGATATAGTTATGTCGAAATTACAATATATAGTTATGTCGAATTACAATATATAGTTATGTCGAAATTACGAAATGGTTATGTTAGAATTACAATATTGTTTATTGCATTCTTGTATGATGAAAAATCCATCAAATTCGATAAAAAAAATTTACCACTAGGCATAATAACAGAAATGTAAAATATTACTTTTAGTAATGGTGACATTGACTTTTCAGCTTCGGGTCCCAAATAAAGATTTTTCCGTTCTCTATATGTGGTTGCTGTTTAAGTTTCATTTGATCGGATGGGACAAAACTAAATTTGGGGTCCGGAAACAAAATGAAAACAACTTTTTCTCAACACTGAATCCTATTATCTCGAAAACGGTAAGGGATATATATATATATAGCAAACACCAGCCGCATACTTACCAATGCATTTTCCGAGAGAGATCAAAAAAAGGAAAAAAATTCTAAAAAATCGGAATAAAAATAAAAATTGTCCAGTAGGCTCAAAAATGGACATAAATATATTTTTAGTACCACCCCCAGTTTTCTCGAAAACGCTAAGAGCAAGCAAACATCTACATGTCGACAAATCTATAAAAGCATTTTCTTAACACTGTTCGTCTTTCTGCTTCTTACCCTAACTTTAGCTTCATCGTCCGATTTGAACAAAACTTATACGAAGAAAAGTAGGAGAGGGGAAACCCCTATTGAGGTGAAAGCTTAAAGGTCAAGATCACCATTACTAAAATAGAATTTTACACTTCAATTATTGTGTCTATATTATGAAATTGATATTTTTCATCTGATTTTGATGATATTATTATCATTAGATTACTCTTAGAATATGCATCGATATTTATGCCTAAATATTTTTTTTCCACATTTTAGGTATAAAAGATGTCAAAGGTTGAAAAAAATGATTTTTTATTTTTTTAATGATTCCTTGTGAAAATGCAATGAAACTTGTTCAACGATATCTTAATTTAATAGAACTATGTCGTAATTTCGACATAGCTACATCGTGGTTTCGATTTTATTCAATTTTAGCAATGTTACTACGGAGTTCCAACCACCGAGACGGATAAAAACCATTTCTACTTGAACGTTCCTGTGGTTAATCACCAACTTCACTGGTAAATATAGGCTTGCCCGAAAAAAAATCATACTCAAAAATACCAAAAAATGAATAAACAGGCCGTGTTTAAAAATGGATAAGACAAAAATATATAGCTTAATCCTACTCAATATTTACTCAATTTTCACACAAAATTTCACGGTCTTTCTTGTAGGAAGTGCATGTTAATTTGTCTGGCTACCAGGAAAACCAACGACAATTTTAACTGTTTTCTGGCCAGCTTGGAGTTCAACCACGACGAAGAGTGATTTTCAGGTGGTGTAATAAAAAGATAAACTTCTGTTCCTGCATTCCGATGAAATAAATGTTTATAAATTTTCCGGCTATAGCCTTTGTTATTTATAAATGTTGTCGTGGTTCGTTGTAATGATGTATTCTAGCCTTCGAGACCAAACATCATTATTGATCAGTCTATTTGATTAATATAAACAAGACAAAACAATTGATGTTCTTTTTTTTTTAATGTATCATATGACCACAGCGTAACCGTGGTATATCATAAAAATGTCTTTAATATACTTTATTGTAAACTAACTACACACGATGGTACTGTAATCATAGTCGAGATGAAATTAGATGTAAATATTATCGCCAGTCTAAGCTGGCATCCAGGAGCACTTAACAAATGAAGATGACCAGAACGATTCCGACCTATATAAATTACCAGATAACTAGCATTTATGTGTAGCCACTTAGGCAATTCAATTGTCTGTAGGGCCGAGTAAGGTTTTTCAAACATATGAAACTATTTTATGTCTATTGACCTGCAATAATGTTTTCCCAAAAGTCAGATAACTTGTAAAATTTTTCTTTTGTACATTTTAATGTTTACAAGAAATTTAACTTAATGCTTTCTCTATTCTAAAAAAATATTATCCCGTGAAGGAAGTGATGTAAGGGGAAATTCAGCTGTAAACGAAGGGATGTAAGGGGAAATTCCGACTGTTGTCCGACACTGGCAAAGGAAGGGTTGTAAGAGACTGTTGTATTGGCCACTCCTTTTCACACACGTGATTCTTGCGCTGCATGGGACTTGGCTTTAGGGCTGGTGTCCAGCGCCAATACCGACGACGACACATCAAATGCATCCGGTACACTGACTTGTATTTTCTTCGGTCGTATGCGAAAACATTTCTTTAAAAGGGCAATGGACAGGGACACTTATGATATATCCATGTAATCCTTACTTCTTTTTTACAGCAAATTTAGCCCTATCCTTCTTTACTCATCAACATCCAACTCAAGAAATTTAAACAGTGTTTAGAACTGAGGAAGAAAGATTGATAAATGTCAAAGTTAAACATTTTTTATTGTTTTGGAAGTGTATTGTAACGTTGTATACTACAACCCTTCCTTTACAGTCTGAATTTGCCCGTAAAACCCTTACTTTTTCCAGTGTCGGACAACAGTCGAAATTTCTCTTACATCCCTTCTTTTTCCGGTGTCTGACAGTAGTCTGAAGTTCCCCTTAATTCCCTTCATTTTTCCAGTGTCGGACAACAGTCAATTTCCCCTCACAACTCTTCCTCGTTTCGAGTCCTTAATATGCATGCAATAAACATATTTGACCCGTTCCAGTCGTGAGAAATAATTAGTGAAGTTGGACAATTGATCATTTTGTGCCTTGGTAGCGCATTCAAGTTTATATCATAAGTATGTTTGTGAAACACAATCGCAGTAATTGAAAAATAAATTCCTGGGTGGGATATAGTTGTACAATTTTTGCATATTGGATTGTATAAACATTGTCTTTGAATCTGTTTTACGCTTTTTTCTGTTCTTTTTTTCAAATCTAGAATATGAAGGACACTCACAACCAAGAGCAGTTTTCATTTCAAGATATACAGCATTTTAAAATTTGGTTTTACGAGTTTACCAAACACAAAGTAAATTAGCCATATCTATTTTTATCCAGAAAGAAAGTAGAGCAAATTATAACACCACAATCAACTTTAATAAAAAAAGATATTAAGATAAGATTACGAATTTCTCCAGATTTTTTAAAGAAATTTTTCAACGATATCGTCAGTTTCTACACAAAACTGTTGTCTGAATATTAAAGAAAATATATTGCAATATTCATACTGTAGAGTTTTTTTACCTATGGTAAATCTCTCATTTGGCCTGTGTATTCGTTAAACAGATGCACCTTGATTTATATCTATAACTGTCACCTCTAGTGACAACTTGCATTATTTTCTATAGCTAAATAAGGACAATTATAGGATAAAAAATGTTTCCCAAAATATAATAATTCTGTCAAGTAATTGATTGTTGGTTTTATTTGACATTTATATCCTTGCTCAGGAAACGAACACCTTAGCGCTAGTTTACATATTATGTTGTTGACAGTTGTATCATTTGACGATATACTAGTTATGGGATATTTTTGCCAAACTTAATTCTTGATTCGTGGATTGGGGTACCTTTCCAACACACAACTAGTATTTTGAAGTTTTTAATTTGTCAAGTTAAACCTGTGTTTTAAGTCAACGGCGGGACGTGCGACGGGTTTATATTTTGAAGCAGTCGCAGAACGGGATTCCTGAGTTTTATTTCGTACGTGCTAGGCAGAATTAGGGAAATTGTAAATGTACATTTTTTACACTATAAATTTTTGTGTAGTTTTTGTGTATTTGTTGGGTCTTAAATATAATTGTTGCTTCTAAAAAAAACTCACCACGTCGCCCCTCCCTCAACCTAAAAGTTAAAGGCTAGAGAAAAAATCGCAAATGCACAAAGCACATGAATCGTTCCGATGATGATAGGTTTAGTTTCTTCTGTCTGGTTGGTAATATTTTCTCGAAGTTCAGTTTTGTGTTGTCAGCTTGTCAAGAGACAATCCAATCATGCGGCATCATTAAAGCTCAGTGAAATGAAAAATTAACTGCCTCGCATTCTCTTTTTGGTCATTAATTTATCATACACTCCATTAATATCTCTATAAGTAGTTTGTGTATGACATTTCTTTGATTTCTAAAAAAAAATTGAGCGTTCTCAATAGGCGGATCGATTATTTTAATTTTTCTTACATAACCTCTGCAACTCGTCGTACAGAGTGACAGATTAGCTGTTTTGAGCTAACGGCCAAAATCTATTTTAGTGAATAATATACACGATAAACATCTAAATGCTGTTACAGATTCCTCATCATTTTTAGGAATCGTTGATTTGAACGGTATAGATAACATTAATATTTGCTTAAGATTCCAATAAATCATTTACTAATAAGAAGTATTGAAAACTGGGATAACGAACAGATATTTTTGATTACAGTTCTGGAGATTTGTCGAATCTTTAGAAACAGGCACCACAAAGACTGGTAATGACAATCTTATTTTTTTTAAATCTCCCGATATTCAAACGTAACATTCAAGAGCTGTAATATTGTAAGATGGACTAAAGGATCTAATCTATCTCAAAATACCATGAAAATGAAATTCAAAAAAATGGATAATTTGTTATTTAAATAGACTACTGTTTCACAAAATCTCATAGATATTCAGTAATGAGCATGAATTATATGTAATTGTAGTAAGGCTATGGATATTTTTTTGTTTGCCTGCGTCATATACCAATATAGGTAATGACAAACAAATCCATATTTATAGCCAGATTCATTTGTAAACATGACTTGGATTACAGCTGTCTGTTTTATGCAACACAGACCTTTGGTATACTAATACCAGAAACAAATTGGACTTGGACATAATGATACTATTATTCCTTAAAAGGATAAACGGAGATAAAAGCTGTATTTTGTTTTGCCAACATAAAAACTCAAATAATTCGCGTAATTTACTAAAGAATGAAGCATTAAGCAATTCATGCTTTGAAGCAACTGTGACTTAAATAATTTAGGCCAATTACGATCATTTCCCTCAGGAACAAACAAAATTACCTGAAAAGGGATAGTGAACAATAATCTCTGGTTTTACAATGGGGCTACATGTCGTTGCAGCTAGATCCTTATTTAAAGTTTTGTTTCACCGACATTACTGGACATTAACGGTACCGAAGAGACAGATTAACTGTAACTCGGTCACTATTTTGGTTTTTATTTGAATTCCCAAGTTGTGCACATCTTAATAAAATTTTACTTTTGCATTTTGGCGGTGTTATGATTTTTTTGGATAGTATTTATGTTAGTAAACCTCTCTATAATAATGTCTTTCTGATTTGTTCAATCTGTTGTCATGTGACTGTTCCACTCGACGATCGCACAAATTTGTAACATGCGAGTTGTATAATACTATTGTCACCATCGACAACCCCAAACAATTCCCAAAAGGAGGCGACAACAAGTTAAATAATAGTATTGTCACCCTCGACAAACCCAAACCGATTTTTCCACCAGGTGGTGACAATTTCCAGTTGTACAATAGTATTGTCATCCTGGACAACCCCAAACATTCTCTTGCGACAACGACATTTTGTTTATTAAATTGTTTGGTTTAAAAAAAGAATTATGGCCTCTTAGTCGTTTGGGCATTCCAATTGTCAACTTGTTAGTGTTGTTTTTCCTTCGGTCAAGCCTCCGGGAAAACGTCCCGCACAAGTTGACAAGTTGGATGTCCACCTCATAAGAAGGCCATAATTGTATAATATAAACCAGATAAACGATCCACATCTTACAAACTTTTAAAATAAATATTCAAAAGTCAAATTTAACTGCTTGTAAAGCGCTTTTCTGTATTTACCTTCATCGGACACTCTAGGGCAGAAAATAAGATGAAATATTCCGTTTTGGATGATCAAAGAAGGACAACTCTAAACAAATAATTTTTTTCAAGGAAAACAGAGAAATAAAAATTATATTATAGCAATTTTCCCAGATTAAACGGAGGTGCTTCGCAAGCACATAATACGACCGCAGCACGTTGAAATGTGAAAGGTGGACAAAAGATATTTTGGGTAAGTGTGGACACAGTATTTTGCTTGACACAATAATGTGTTG
>JAULBM010330194.1:0-23128 GCA_032357055.1 Geukensia granosissima
GTGGTGTGATACCTATTTTGCCGTATGTCTTATGGACTTTGATTTGTTCGGTAATTGTGTTATATACTTTATTTGATAATGAATCAATAATGAATATCACTAGAATATAAAGAAGTGGCATCATAGTATAAAGTGCTGTGCGGAGGTCGTAAAAAGCATTCCAATGCTTGAGTTGTATGTTCTTATTTATTTTTGGGTACCGGAATGTATGTTGGAAAGATACTGTTTACATCTTTCTAACATTAATTCTTATATTTTTAGTCTGGTATAAGTTATTTGATCCGATCAGTCTGACCAAAAATTACTGTAATAAGAGTGTTCTCTCCACGCGACTTCAAGAATATTCCCTCTTTTCCAATATATGGCATCAACCTACCTGATGAAGGTTAATCCAGATCAGCGCTTCGTATGCAGTGAAATTTTGGAATCTTTCTATTTTCTATTTGTCTACAGTCTGTTTGATTACAGAAAGAAATGCATCGCATCTAATAATTTGTATCATCAGCAAAAGTTGCCAATATAGCAGTTTGACTTTTAACTCGTATCTTTTTTTTTTGAAGAATATATTATCTTGTGTTCCATTGATTTAAACTTTTGGAGAGCATACAATAGCTGTAATGAAAGTGTTTGATGTTGCAACTTGTGTAACATGTGTAATTTTTTTCTTTCATTTCTTTTTTGTCACTGTAATGATACTGAATCTCTGGTTACATCACTTGAAAAAAGAAGAATTGTATCTTAGTATAAAACGCACTAAATGGAAAACTCAATCCAGAGAACACCTATCCATCATTGTTTGGATATAATAAAAACTGTAGTAAAAATATTGCATCAGCATGCCATAGTTGCCAATATTGCGGTTTCGTTCCTTGACTTTCAACATAAAATTAATCCTTTTTTTGTTCTAAATATATTCTTATCTTAGGTTACACTGAATAGAATATAAAAATATTGTAAGAGGAAGATATAAATAAGTAGTCCGGTTTTTAACAATATTGCAAAACTGTATCAACGTGGGTCTTTTTGAACAGATAATACTTTTGAGGTCGTTGCCTTTCCCAAACTTTTTTATCTTTCTTTTAAAAACGATTTCAGAACGGCATCATTAGATGTTTTATATAAAACATAAAATTTTTTTTTCTCCATTTTTAATAATACTGTTAACCATACAACGTAAACATAGTTACAGTTAAAAACCGTTAATATCCTGAGAGAAATGTCGCAATTATCAAAAAGATATTCTTATAAAAATAGCTGTTTTTCCCGTTTTTATTACATCCTTGGGATATTTTTCTAGTTTCAAAGATAGAACATCAACGTTTAAACCATCTTTTATGATATGTACTTCAGTGTTTTCTTGGTTCCTTTTATTTCATTTTTATTAAGTATTTGATTTCGAAGGGTACAGTTAAATCATGTCTTTGACACCTATACAATACTCAATCACTGCTACATTATAACCCTTTCATTAAGTTTTGACCTTTACCAAGTGTAATAATATATACAACAGACATTCATATGAGTACACGTATGAGTACTTAAGTGACCTATCATTTAATTACTTATTAATAATTGTTTGATAACTTGTTTTTCGTCCTGAATGTGTATGAAAAATTTGCTGAATTAATCAATCAATCAATCATTATATTTTCAGCGTAATGAACTGAGATTAAACTCTAGGCCAGACTATTTTCCTGCTTGCTTAGAAGGGTACAAATATATTTCTGTTATAGAGCCAGAAACGTTTTTCCGCCAGATTAATAATTTTCAATGGGCTAAATTTTTAGTGTCGATCGTTCGAAAGGTCAGTTAGATTTTTTGGAACTTTCAAATGTCTTATAAGCCAGATGGTTTTTAACCTTACAATAGCTTAGTCAGATGAATTGTTGTAAACATTGTTTTTCCTAAAAGTTCCGATGAACTCAGTGTTATTTTTGTTTTTCAGATAAATGCTTTAGGTGGCAATTCTTCGTTTTCTGTAACTTTTTAGGCCAAAAATTCAATTAAACACATTCATTCTTAATAGCCTTTGGATACTTTTCTAGTTTCAAAGATAGTTTATTAAGGTTTAAATTGTTGCTTTCAAATTACAATAATGATACGTAATTTCGTGTTTCCGGGGTTCTTTTTAAAAAGTACACAATTTCGTAAAGTACACTGGCAATTTAAGTTCACGTAAAGCTCTCGTGTGAAATTTACATCAAGATTTCTACAAGAAATTCACATGAATTTCACATGTTATCTTGATTCAGAATTGAAATTTACGAGTAATTTTGAAATGTTTACATATCCTTCAGGTTACATAATATTTCAGCTTAATTTTACGTTAATTAAGATTCACGTGAAGTATATAAACGTAAATATAAATGAATACATTTTTCATTTCAAGGGCTTAACGTGATTTTTTTATGTAATTCATGGAAAAAAATCACATGATATTCTTCATGTCACATAATATTTTCATCTGAATATTACGTTAATTAAGATTCACGTGAAGTAAATGAACCAAAATCTAAATGAATACATTTTTCATTTCAAGGGCTTAACGTGATTTTTTTAATGAAATTCATTGAAAATATCATCTGATTATTTCGGGTGATTAACTTCACGTTAAATTCACGTGAGATTAACGTGAATGAATTAACGTGAACTAAAATTGCCTGTTTTCATTACAAAACAAGTATCTTTTACACTATGCAAAATATTCATACTTTTGTTTCATTTATTTAACAGTTCTTTGTAAGTGGATTTTTTTACCACTATGTACACAAATATACATTAAAGCAGCGACAATTTGATGTTACTTTTGGTTGACCAGGATATTGATATCTCATCCGGATTATATTTTCGCTTGCCTAGCAAGAATGTTCTTTTATTTAGTACAAGAAACAGAAACATTTGCGCGCCAGATAATTTATTACCTAAATGCTTGATCCTGAGGTAGATTTAAAATGTTCAATCACAACCAGAATATTTCTTTTATTTAACAACATGACAAAAATTTAGAGTTTTTGTTTTTTCCCAAGTATTACGACCCCACAAAAATCAAAACTGCATAGTCACAAAGAACATATGAATAAAAACACAGCATAAAACACGTAGAATAAATTTATAAACAATTCTAATTCATATCACAATTATCCAGCCATCTTGAAAGTTTAATTTTCAGTTTTAATGAAAATGAAAAATTAATTGGAATTTTATAAACCATCTTTATCGTCTCGGGTTGAAACTTATTAAAAGTATTTCATAACCTCCCAGACCACCTGAGCTCGCCCGTTTTTCTCTTTTAGCCACGAATGTCTGACTAAAGAATTAAAAAAATTTGGCTGCTTCTTGGTATCTTCGAACTCTTTTTTATAGATTTCTTTTGAACTTGTACTTATGCAGTGAAAAACAGAAACCGATCTCCAGTAAAAGATAAATTATCATGTGTATACTTTTCAACTTGGTAATATGTCGCTGTTGGTGGGTTTTTAAGCAGTGTATATCATCATCCCGGTAACAAGAGATTCAATCCTGCTATAAAAATCAGTCTTTTTGGTGATATGTACCTCTACCTTGCTTAAGGTAAAACGCAATCGGCGCATAGGTTTTAATTACATCAACGCACACAAATACATTCATTGCACTGCTTAACCGACTGTCCCAAAATATCGTAACAATATTTATATACAGTAGTGTTATGTAATAAACATTCCATTTGGAGTGAACAAAGAAAGAGAAACAAATAGCTATGTTTCAATTTTTAAAAAGATTCTTTTTAATTAAAAATAAATTGAAATAGATCATTAAAGCCGTTAAACTTTACCTGTAAATTTTAATTACAACTGCATTACTCCGTAGAATGGCCTTTTGGAAATTTCAACACATCCTTAAGGTACTAGGACAAAATCTTCTTACCTCACACTTTTCCTTAAATTAACCGACAGGTGGAGTTATTCCTACAGGACAATGCTAGGCCGCATTAAGCCCGTATAACGAGGGACTCTTTTGCCAAGAGCGACATTAATGTGCTTACTTGAACTCCAACTTTCAGGATTTGAATCCGACTAAAAATCTGTGTGACCAACTGGATAAACTGGTGCGTAAGCGCCAGGCTCCACCGCAGACCCAAGGTCAACTCCACTAAATGTGACAACAGGAATGGCAAAAAAAACCGCACAATGAACTGCGAACATTGCATGATGTCACCGACAATGAGATGAGAGGTGGTCATGGAAGACACTGAATTTGTCGAACAATATGTTCTAGTGACCTTAAATCACGCTCTGTCACTGAAAGGGCTGTCTTGTTGTCAATTACAACTATTGTAAGTCATATCTAGTTTTATTATTGGATAATTTTTTAAAAATATTTAAACTACGTGTATTAAAATACCAACTCCGGTGTAGAATACCCATGTGACAGATCAAAAGTGCATAGTCCAAAGAGACAAGAAAAATTCGAATGAACTAAGAGACAAAACGAAAACAAAAAGAACAAAAGCTTGTCCTCAACAAACTCCTTTACAAAACAGAAGTCGGAAGTTCTCCGGAACGGTATCTGTCTTGGAATTTCCATTATGTGTGTTTAATGTTATTTAAGCTTTCGATTTATCTTATCTAATGACTGATCATGAACGTTGAAATGATTTTAATGCTAATTCAACATACTGACGTCCTGCACGTAAAATTTTTCAATTACTGAATTGTTAACACAAAAGCACAATAACAACACAAGATCTTTATTTTTCGAAATAGTACAATCCTTCATTTTTTGTTTGACAAGTTCAAAGGCAAAAGTATCAAGTGTCTATACATTTACTTATGTAATTGCCGTAAGCATTGTCTTTGAAATGTCTGTCTATCTCTTTAATTTCAAAGACAGAGTAATATGTACATATCTTTACAGCATTAAAATGATGATTACTTTCGGTGTACATTAATTAACGGCTCATTGGATTTTTTTTTTAAAGAACATCAATTCAAGGTTCCCATTTTACTGAGGTACTCAACATATTTTTTTAACTATAAATAAAATTCAATTTCAAGTAATAGGTAATCCAAATCATTCTGACTGTCAAATATTTTGCTTAAGGAGGTGGACGACAATAGTTTTTCTTGCAGGAAACTAAAAGGAATGATCAAAGAAATAGAAACTGTTTACAATACACTAAACAAAAAATCATAGTTTGGACCACATGATCCCCAACAGAAACAAGGGCGAACTCATGTAATCCTGTAATGATACTACGTTAATACCTGGTGAAATGTCATATACCATGCATTACTGTGTATCATAACAGATTGGTGTATATATATTTTTATCTAAGCCTAATCCTTTACCGAATAGTATGTTAATTTTACTCAATCTTTTTACCTAAATAATAAAGATACCAAGGTAAGATAAAACCATGGTTATGTGTTTTATTAGTTGAATAAGGATATAATAATGCAATTAAACAATCACATAATTGTAAAAGAAAATGTTAATTCAAAGTTCGAGATAAATTGCCAATAGGAAATATTTTAAGGCATTCAATGGTCTTCATCAAAAAAACATATTGCATTTACGCATTTTTTCGAAAGTGGTCTTTATTCATACTGTATGAGATCACCCATGAGAGTACTTGAGGGAAGTAGCTAAACTAAGCTATTACTTTTGTGATGCAACATAAATGCCCCATTTATCTTATATATTTACACGTCTTGCTTTGAAGCCAAAATTACTTCACCATTCAAATTTTCAAAAAAGACTTATTGTCGTCATTGCTCCTGAGAGACACCAACAATTTAACATGGACTTGAATGCAAAGCTGCCTCTTCTTTGCTTTTACATTTAAGATATAGGCCGAATGTTTTCTAAGGTACATATAATTCAAACATAGTGGTAAAAGTTGAATACAGTAAGACATTATAGTTTTGTTGATTTAAGATGATCAAATTTTTATCTTTTTTTATTAGTTATGTTCTGTAATAGAGTTTATATCCTGCAATTAGAGTATTCCCAAAAACCTTCAATTACCCGAAAACCTGACAATTACTGGAATTTGAAAATGGGAATCTTTGAAGAATCTAACAATTTTTATTCCCCGTCTTTGCCATACACAGGTGGTAACCACTGGTACGTAAGTCTTTTCGTTTAAGATTTACAATGACAATATAGTAATGGAATGGCATACAACCTCATGAAACAAATCGTTATAAAGGTCGGACTTTTTCGATTTAAATGAAGAATTAAAAGCACAGGTGGTAGTTTTTATTTCAAAAGCTCACTTTTTTCATTTCTTAAGGAAACACAAACCATCATTTGATCTTGAATTCTTTAATTTTCAGCTAATGTTTGGCATTAATATGATACCCATATGATGAAGGTACATTATGGTATGCTGTGCCAAAATGTTTTAATGTCATGTTCTAGCAAATTGTGTAAAATTACCGTCAATTATTTCTTTCAGTAACAATACGTTACCGCAAAGAACATTGTAAATATAAACAAAATGTCACAAAATAAGTAAATATTTATTATTAAAACTTAAGAATTTATTAAAAATTGTTTCAATATATATACATGAGACATCTATATAAATCTGATAAATCTGAGGATATAGTAACACGTAAAAACTTAACTGTAAATCTCATTTATACTGATCCCTCACTTCAAGAGATGGAAGTTCAAGGATACTTGTGTCATTAGAAGTTAGTTTTTCCTGAATTATTCTGCTGCATGTTAAGTGTTTATTTACAGCATTTTAAGCATTTTGAATAACTCATTTTCTGCATAAACTGAAAATCGTATAAAAACATAAACAAAATATCTATCATGTAAAAATAAAAAAGATTGAGTAAATACACGGAGACCGCACTATAATCACGAAATATATAAAATAAATTTACATGTAACAAAACACATCGCAGTTACTGAAAGCAAGTTCAGTAACAGATTCCTATGGTAAGACATCAAGCCTCTGAACATTCAATGTCGTCAAACACAGTATGTCTGTGTTGTCAATAACGCAAGGAAGGTTAATATGGATGCAATGCCAAATTAATTTATCACTGTGTAAGGAAGGGTAAAGTGTGTATTATAAACCAGTTCATATGCTCTCACTACAACGTCAAACCTGTACATTTAGTGGAAAAGTTTGTTTAACGGATCATTTAAAAATTTCTATTTTCTATTTGCAATGATTCTAATGAATGTAGACATACATTGTCGTATCAAAATTCTACATTTGACGGCGTATCTTGGTAAAAATCTTTGTAGCGGGTGTAAAAAAGTTTAAATTTGAAATAAGACGTTCGACCCAATTTTTCAATTTTTGCTACTTCATTTGGGCGGACAAATTTAATAATTGCTATCATCTTGACACTTCTAAAGATCGACTTTACATTATTTTGGACATTTCAAGTATAAAAACACAATCTTTCAGCGTCAATCGAGAACTATTTTGGAAACAAATATCGGTAACGTTGGTGTTATGTTGTCTTGATTCAAAGGGTTTGTTTGACTTAAAACTCGTGTTCTAGTAGTATAGTGCTCGTCTCAGGTGTAACGATCAAGGGATCGATCCTGAATCTGTTCAAACCAAAGAGATTTAACTTCTATTGCTGCTTCCTCGGTATGTAGGCGTCACAATGAGCAATAACTGATCTGCTAGCAGTCCGAATAAAGAATTACTAATATATTCAATCCAAGTCCTATAATTTTACTGTCAAGATATAACAGAATTTTTATCTTAAATTTGTTTAAAGTGATTTGACTGTTTAAATTGATTTTCTAAGTTTTTTTGGTTCGAATGCTACAAATGAGAGGTGACTCCTTGAAATGCGCATATTCAACATTGGTAAACGTGTGTTTTAGTAATAATGTACAAAGTATAATTTATCAAAACCATATCATAATTGTTCCATGACATAAATGCATATATAGGAATTTCGTGATTATGTAATGGGACATTCCATTTGGATTGCATAAAGATAGATCTATTAAATCCCTGTTTTATGACGAACAGTCAAGACAGATGTTGCTCCTTGGTGGTCGCTGTAAATGATCTTCGTAGTATTTATTGCACTTTTGAATTATTAAAGTATTCACTATAAAGGTAAAAACGACAATGAAACAACTTTGATTTTCAGACTAATTCATCTTCAAAAGCAAGCCATTATTATTTGTCTGTTGGGAAAGGCTCAACGACAAATGTTTAGTATCTGCATTTGTTAATTATGTAACTGTTATAAACGTTTGCCTTTGAAACGTTATCTATCTTATTTTCACAAGGCTTGGTTTTCCACCCTTGTTTAAGTCCTAGTGCTGACCTTTAGATTTATATATTCCCTCTGTTTTCCCGTGGTGGGAGTGAACTATCACTGACATTGTCATTTTCATATTTAACCGTTTAATACACGTATAGAAAATCATTTTCATACATAGTTACCGAATAGACATAAGATTAGAGAACGACCGTTGAACGTTAATGGGGGGGGGGGGTTGCTCAGACAGAAAATTATTGTTCGTTTGCCATTATTCTTAGATGGATTTACTTTTCCTTTTTGTTTTACATTTTTTTTGTTAAGTTCATTTCAATCTTGGTATTGTTTTCCTGTTTATTTTGCCTTAAACTGTACTGGTAGGGAAAAAAGAAAAATGGTCTGCAGGTTCAAATTTAATAACAAGGATATTCGGTCTTTTCGTATCACTGGATTTGTAAGAGTTGTCTCCCATATGGAACAGTACATTGATATAGGTCCAGTGTAGAATACCCATCAGAGAGATCAGAAGAGCATAGTTCAAAAAGACACGATAAATTTGAAACAAACTTAAAGATAAAACGAAAACAAAAATAACAAAGGCTTGGAATCCACGAACTCGTTTACAAAACAGAAGTATAATCAGGTACTCATAAAGGATAAGCAAAACCTGTCTTACGCGCCAGAAGCAATATAGCTGAAAGTATATCGGGGGAATTTACGTTTTTATATTTTAATATTTTATTTCAGCTACAGATTTCATGAACAAAATCATGCTTTTGTATATATTATCAATGCGCATCGTAGAAATTTGGTAGAAATTAAGGTTTTTGCGAAAAATTACAATAATTAAGGTTTTCTTACGTTATATCGAGACACCGTCCCGCATAAGAGATGAAGGGGGCCGGAGGGGGTCTGGTCCCGACGTCCCGATTTTATTTTTTTTAAATCCCGACATACCGAACTTAGAGTTAAAAAATCCCGAATCCCGACAAAATTATTTGATTTTTTAAGCGGTGATTTAATTGATCTGGTGTTATACCGGAAATGCTATTAGTATGGTTAGAACATCCAAAAGACGGAGAGCCAGCGATATTTTTCCGAAATTTAACTTAACCATGCATCCAAGATTTATATAATACATGGAATCGTCATAAAACAGAAAAAATATACAAAACTCTCGTAATTGTTATGATATATTTGTAATTTTGACATAAAATCCCGAAATCCCGTTCTTAATAAGTGAAAAATCCCGAAATCCCGATCATAAATTAATGAAATCCCGCAGCCCGACACACAGTTTTCCCAAATTCCCGAGGTAAATTTGACCGCATCCCGCTTTCCATAGTTTAAAAATGACCGATCCCGACGTCCCGAAAAAGGTCCCCCCTCAGAGATAACTCTCACAAAAACTCACAAATTACGGAAGCATCCCGGGTTACGAAAATAAGCATACCAAGCTGGAATTTTTTTTAAATTCATAACTTGTACAAAAATATTTCTGCTATTCTTAATTTTTATGATGCAAAGATTCAACCAACAACATGTACAAAATTTCCTTGCACATGTTGCAACTTGTAAACTTCTACTGAATCATTTTAAAATATTTGATAAATCGTTTTTAAGATAAATTAATAAAAATATTTTGTACAGCCAACAGTCGTTGCCATTTAACTAAAGAGGTGTTATATTTTAACTTCTCATAAATCTGCAAATTGTTCTGAATTTTGATAATTTTACTACGATAAAACAGAATAAGACTAAAAAGACTCAGAATAAATTCAGAAATGCAAATAAATTTTATTTTAACTAAGAATTATACATTTCTCAATTATCTTCAATTTCGAATAGTCAATCTGAACAAAAGTCTTATCTAAAATTTTCTCCCCGTTACGTCTTTGCCAAATTTATAATTTATAAAACAACAGCAGTTATAAGATTTTACTTCAATCGAAACATGAAGAACACAGGTTAAAAATAAGCCATTACTGCCCGCCTAGTGACCACCCAAAGCTTGCTGTGAACGTGCTCGAAACATGACATATCGGGCGTCTCTCCCTCTTTAAGGGGTAATAAATTTATATCCTCCACAACCAGGGTCCTATTTGAGAGAAAATAAAACTCAAGGACTGAGATACTTTGTGTCTATTTCCTTTCCTTGCACGCCTTTTGCAAAGGTTTGGTTGAATACCTTTACGTCTCGCTTAACAAAAGGGCGGCTCTTAACAGGGAACTTAAAAGCTTGGGTCTTAATTGATGCCTATTTCTATACTGCGGCGACCTTCATGGGCTTTAACAAGAAGGCAAGAGGTAGTACGATCTGATATTGTGGTTTTAAATTAAATGGTGCAAGACCTTTTCAATTAAAAAACTAAAATTTTATCCAACGATTTTATCTTCATAGTTTAAAAAGATAATATAAAATTGCTAACTACTCGTATTTTTCTGTGCACGCTTTTAGTGTTTGACTGTTCCCAAAGCCTGTATCTCTATTCAACAATTTACATACTAAGTGTAGCATAGTAAAACTATTTAAGATGCATGCCTGATGATGTTTACACGATAATTCCAAACATACTTTATTATGTAATTGTGCAGTTGCAATCACAATTTTAAGTGTTTCACAGCATAGCTATTTTGCGGTAAAGAGAAAACTAATAGTAACTGGAATGTCATGTTTAACTAATTGAACTTATTCTATTTCTATTTAAAAAGCAAAAAAAAAAATTAATAAACGTCAGCTTGAAAAAGACTGAACAACAACTCTAAGGGCCTGTTCACACTAATCCCGATTAACTTAATCCGGATCAACTTAAGCCAGTTTACATGTAACCAGTTGCGTTCACACTAGGGTTGATGTTCTGGCTTTAATTAATCCGGATTATAATTGAAACACAGAAATCAAAAGAAGACAAGTAACGTTATCAATTATGACGTCAGATTTAATCCACATTTGCGTTCACACAACAATTTAATCCGGATTAACTCAAATATAGTGTGAACGCAAAGTGACTTAATCCAAATTTACCAGTGTAATCCGGATTAACTTTTATAGTGTGATCAAGGCCTAAACTATAAATTTTCATAGACGAAAACTAGTTCAGATCTAAAAAATAATATTATCCACTATTTGACCACACATACTTCAGAAACGGAGAGAAAAAAGAGGTTTTTGTTGATTTTCTTTCTGAGATCGAAAATATCCATCGAGACGTTTAGGTCGAGATTGATATGAGATATTGCGTAACGATGACCACGATAATCTATTTATCGCTGGATTACCAGTAACGTTTAGTGACGTCGTCTTTATTATGACGTCAAAGAACAATAGAGTCAGCGATATTTTTTTTTAATCAGCGTAGTCGCCTGATAATAGAATTCTCAAACAATTAAGATCAAATCAAAAACTCAAAAACCAGCGATAAAACACAAAAATCGCGAGGTCAAACAATTAATAAAAACACAGAAAAATATAAAAAAAATTGTAAAATTATTGCAGATATCTATAGAAATTTGCTAGCTTTGGAATCACAATTTTCTCAAGGGAATTTCTTTAACATACTGCTGGGGTTTTTAAAATATAGAAACATTTGAGGACAACCATTAGCACAACATATTAATGAACTAACTTGTAACAAATGTACACCAGGATTATATCTAATTAAAACTCATACAGAAAGATAGTTAGTTCCCATCTTTAAAAAACAAACTCGCCTTCTTTTTGACCTTCTAATTTTATATTGATTGGACATGTGAATGGTGTAATGGGGATTTTATTCCGTCACTTAATAATAAGATAAAATATTTTGGTTTTATGCATCGAATTAGTGTTGTTAAATTTGTAGTTCATGTTTGTACTTTCTTATAATGCAACACAAATGCTCATCTCCACTAATAGAATTGCACCCAGCGGTATAGAGAAATCGTTTTACATCTGGTTATTTTAGCTTTAATATGCGCACAAGATTGATAAAACCATTTTATAGAAATATTTTACAATTTAAGTCTTTATAGAGGTCGATATTGGTTTTAATAGACAAAAAAATCAAAATTGACTTAGGCCGAAGGCCGATGTCAATATTTTAAATCTTTAGTCAATAAAAATTGTTATCAGCTAATACAATGGACTCTCATTGTTTATTACATTATTGTGATATGTTTAGATAAAAAATATTGACCAGTTGAAATTCAAAATGAAAGCGAAAGTGAAAGAAGTCACTTCTGTTTTTAATTAAATAATATTAGGATTAATGGAATGTCAGCTGACATAATCTAATCCAATGAAATTATTAAAATTAAGCCATAATGTAACAAAAAGTTATATTTGGTGTGTATACATTAATTATACAGAAACCAACTTCAAACTTTTATGATAAATTGCAATATTACATCATTTGTGCGATTGCCATTGGTATACATTTTTTAAAATAATACATGTTTAGCCTTTTATACCGGTTCTTCTTAATTAATTTTCGGATTCTGGAATGTATGGTGGAGAGATACAGTTTACATCTTTCCAACATTGTAATTTGTGTTTTATTGTGGGTCATTACGTTATGAACCGTATATTTCATTTGGTCTACGAATGTAACTAGAAATTTAAAAAGTTTATAATTTCCATTTTAGGCGCTGGGCATGTCTGATGAGGTTAAATCCAGAAAAGTAATATTTACAACTTTAGAACACCCTAAGACATTCGCATATCATCTAATATTTCACAATTTATTTATAAATATGGAACAGATATTTTCATTTGTTTGAAATATATACCACATATTATGGATTTTGTTTAATAATTTTTGCGAGCAATACAAACCAAACTATAAAATATATTAAATTACAAAAGAGATATACGATATTATTGTCTTGTAGGCAGTTATTTAAAAAAATGAATAAATTATAAATATCTCCGGATTACAACAAGGTCTTCATTAATGGACACTTATCCATATGGCAAGGCAAGACACAAAAATGAAATGTGATGATATTCAAATGTAATAATAATCGGCAAAATAAGTGCATAATGTAAAATAGTAACAGTTAAACATAAAAAACAAAATCAACTGGATAACAGGTTCCGGGCTTGAGACAGATCGCAAGTATGTGGTGGGGTCAAAAATGTTTGTGAGTCCTAAACTTGGACAGTGGGGTGACAAAAACGAAAAATGCAAATCTTTAAAACCAACTGCATTAGATTTAACTTTTGAAGTCGATGCATTGTTTGCAGACAATTACAAATATATCAAGATGCAACATGAAGTACCGACCTCGATGACTTTTCCGTCAGCAAGTTCAAAATTAAATGCAAATTGATTACATAACTGTTCTGTTAAACTTAGACGAACATCAAACACGTCCGTATGGATTAATTGTAAAAATATCATTAAAAGATAAATCAAACACGTCCGAATGGTTTTAGCGTAAAAATATCAATTAATAGCCAAAAAAATCAAGGTAATAAGCAAACGCAAAATATTAAAAGTACCGACAGTATCAAGGACAAAATTGGAACAAAATATCAGTGCTTTATGATTATTCCAAAGAAAATCTTTGCCGGTAATTTATGCAAGTAGTCGATACGTCCTAATGTTTTGTGTTTAAATTTTCGAGCTTTTTTAGAACATGTCCATTAAAGTTTTGATGTGATATCCCGTTTTCAATCAATTTTCTGCAAGTACAAGTTAACTTTAAAATAGAATTTTTATATTTATGAAAGAACTAAGTAAATGTTTTCATAAACTATTTTATAGTAAAGGAATCCTTGACTTAAAAACTTGACTGTTATACACAATGATTACTAAATTTTTATTAGGTACCAGCAGTGACATAAATTGTATTATATGTTAGAGAAATATGTTTTATTTCTTGAACACTATCTTTTCCAGATCATATATGTTTTTATTTCTTGAACACTATCTTTTCCAGATCATATATGTAGTTTAGAGAGTTGGATTTTACACATGTGTTCACCACTGACCAATCCTAAGACCTACCGCCACTTAATGTCATAATGGATGAGGAATTATATGATAATTCTTTATTTTAAAAAATGATAAAAGAGAAAACAAATTGTATCTGTTTTATTCTCATAATTCCAAAAATGATGTATAATTCCAAAAATGATGTATAATTCCAAAATGACATCCCAAAAATTATATATATTAAGCTCCAATATAAAACATAATAGTGAAATATGTGCTTTTTTACTAACATACTAAAATTGTTATGCTGTGTTTGTTGATAATAACATTTATCTGCAAGTATTTGTTCCGAAGTCATTTTCAATGCACAATTTTTTATAATTTTTTGTGATTTACCAAAAACATCGATCCCCTTAATAATGCCATGTAAAAATAATTTAGCAACAGAAAATGCACTACGTTTGATTACAATGTCTGTATTCGCTATTACCTTTTATAAATAGATATTTTGAGAAATATAGTGGAACTCGATACGTCTAGCCAGATGAAATGCACATCTAAACAAACAGATATCTTTAGTATTGCTTTTTCACAAACAGATTCCCGAAAATAGTTCGAGTATTTATTTTATACATCATCTGATGCGGTTAACCATTCGAAACGTAACGCGCGTGCGGAGCTGTCAATCATGTTGATGAAGCATAGCTAGTTAGTAAGCTGTAGGTATGTATATAGCGCCTCAAGTCAACATTTTACGAATATTCTGAGGAGAAATTTGCACGATATGTTTTAAGTTCATCTTCCGCTGTCTTCATTTAGGCACTAAATTGATAAAAGTGTGGGAGTTGTAAGGCCCTAAGATGGCTCTAGCACCTTAATATCACACAACCTTTTTAGATTTGCGTGAAGTCCTTTATTAAAATATACAAATGCTAAATGATGTAAACTTAAGTGGTAAGTTTACATGGTTCAAATTCATTTGCAACAATGATATTTTTTGAGGAAAAAACTTTATATGTAAATAAATCTCACATTAAAAGATCTTGTTGGTTTATAACCAACTATTTACAATATTCTTAAACATTTTGAAAAGCAAAAGGCCTTAAAGAGGTTAGATAACATGAGTTTTAAAAAAATATATAATTATTTTAAGAATCATTCCTCTTCAGACATATCTTTTAACGAATTGAGTATGATGTTTTAAGTGTCTTTAACTGTATTGAATTACAGAAAAAGGAGATGTGGTCTGCTTTTTATGAGCTTTGGCTTCTTACTCCCGAATTATATCAGTTGTTGGAGGGAGCGAACATGGACTCAAAACCCCTTACTCAAAACCCCTGACTTGGGAAGATGTTAAAAACAGTCTCATTATTATTCCGCAATTCCGAGTGGGTCTTAGACTTATTGTTTTGTGCCACTGTAACATTAAAGACGTTGGTTCTTCTACCTTGTACTTTCAGAGATAAAATTATTTTATACAGACATGTACCATTTTTAAATAATTGGCACCCAGCACCACAAACATTTCCGTTATATCAGTATCTAATTAGATATTTTCAAAATTTAATAAACATCTGACTAACAAGATTTCTGGTTCATCATTATGTCATTATTATCAATTTTATCTGTTCATTAACATGAATCTTACAGTCTCCGCCAATCAAAATATATATTATGTACTTTATTTTATAAAAATGTTGTTAATTGAGACTCGGTTCTAGCGTTCTAAGGCAAATTAGAATCAAAATTTATTTTACAGAGCTGACATAGATATTAGCTCTTTGCCAACAATTTGAGGAATCTGAAATTATTTTAATAAATAAAGTTATAGAACGGCGTTGTTGGATTTTAAATTACTGAATAACTTCACCAGTACAAGTAGATATTAAATGATATCAAAGGAAAACGATATAGAGAATGAAAACACCATCAACAGCAATGCCTTATATATTGTCAAATAAGCAAGCATATTTACATCTTGCAAAAAATATAATTACATGCAAATCAGATATATATTTTTTTCAGCAAATGATGTAAAATAAGAAATATGTCAATTGACTTAGGTGCCATTTTCCTTCAGTTTTTCTGATAGTATTATAAAAAAAAGATCCTAAATTTTGTAACAGTTGACAACATTTTGAATTGGAAAAATATAACTTACGACCAAAATTGATGTTAATCAAGGTTGTATACATATTGTGAATTTCGTATATGTAAATATTTCAAGGAGTAACTTCTTGTCAACAGCAGTAGTACCAAAATAAAGGAAAACCGAGACCTAAACATAGAAGAAACACTCATATCCAAAAAACTTATTTTATTTCATTGGATACAATTTATTTGACACTAAAATGAAGGTAAAGTCTGGAAGCTGCCGAAGTTTGGAATCTGCAAAAAGGTTAAATATCACATTGTGACAAAGTAACGATATCTTCAAAGGACGGGTTAACAAAAAATGAACTACTTATATACTGGTACCCATTGATAGTCTGGAAGCTGCCGAAGTTGGGAAACTGCAAGAAAGGTGAAATATCACATTGTGACGAAGTAACGACATCTTCAAGGGACGGGTTCACAAAAAATGAATTACTTATACACTGGTACCCACTGAAATAGTATTCACTGAACGCTATTTATATGGAACACTAAACAGCTGTTGTAGCATAAATTTCAAGAAGGATACACCCAATCAAGGTTGAAGTCGTCCCTCCTAAATTTCTATAAAATTGCTTGATCTATATGATATCAGTGTATCTAAACTAGTATGGACTTTTTACCGGTAATACAAAAATAAGTTGACCTCTTCCTGGTTAACGTTAACCCGGATTAGAGTTTGAGGGTTCCACGACGGGTAATGCGCGCAAAACAGGGGATGCTTACCATTCTGGAGCATATAACTCACTGTTTTGTAAAGGAGTTCGTGGATTCTAAGCCTTTGTTCTTACTGTTTTCGCTTTATCTTTTAGTTTGTTAAAAATTAGTCTTGTCTCTTTGGACTTTGCACTTTTAATCTCTCACATGGGTATTCTACAAGGACTGACGCATGCATAACATCGCCAAAATCATTCAAAAGGCACCTTCACGTCCACAAATAATCTCACACTGAGCTATTAGTCAAATACCACGAATCAGACGGTTTAATTGGTCTGTTTTAGATTTGACTTAAAAATAAGTTGAGCAAGCCTCCAAAATTGGTTAAGATATATATAAATATATTAAAATTAAATAAACGTCCGTCGAAAGTTTAAAATAGGATCAAGAAATTGCGTATTGTGTGGCTTTTATTAGCTCACATGGCCAAAACGAAAATGTGAGCTCTTTATCTTGTTGTGCGCCTAACGTTCGCAATACACATTTTAATCTTTCCCTTTGAAACCACTGGGTAATCTAAACCAAACTTTTGTTGAATGGTCATTGGACGAAATCCATTTTCAGATTCGTGGTCGGCTAATGGGACCTGTAAAAGTTTCTATTCTATTGTTATTCTACTGTATTTGTGGGTGACTGTCTCATGGACAATCATGCCAGAACTCCTAGTTTTATAATCAACCTAAATGCTGTGACTGAAAATATTGAAAACGAATTTTCTTTAAAAAACTTCTTCTCCAAAACTTTACTGCCAATTTAAGACAAACTTTGTTTGAATGTTGGAATGGTCTTGTAGATCTTGGAAATTTACACGTTTTGGATGACTGTCCCATTGACAATCATACCACATCTTCTTTTTCTATCCTTGGGCGATGTTCGTTCAGAAATGTATGCGATGACACTGCCAGCCCACAAAGATGGTAAAAAACACATCAATTTATATAGAACCCTATGAGGGTTCAATAAAAATCATAATTTTTTTACCAACTGCTCAGTTGGTTGCATGGTCTCTAGGTAAATCTTTCTCAAAATTGTATCCTATGACCCCAGTAACCAATCAAGATGGTCGTTGCCGCCGAACCTATTCTAACATAGGACTTCATGGGAAGTCGTTAATTCTGGTCTGGAAATTCTTCCCAATGGGAACCGAATGGTCACTATAGGTGGGTTCATTTCAGAATTGTATACAACGTCCCCATCGCAAACCATAAACCGCTACAGTTTAACTTGAACTTGAACATATATCCCTTTGGGAAATTCCATCAAAAACCTTCTTGTCTGAAACTGCATGTACTTGCTCAGTAAGGAGCAAACTTTGGATGAATGGTCACTACCAGATTGCTACCTTTCAGAATCGTACTTGATGTCCGGACCATACTGAGGCTGTAGTGTTTGAAATTGATTAAAGAGATTTTTCGTCTGGAACTACTTGCTCATTTGAAATCAAACTTTGTTGAAATGTTCATACGGTAGGTCCGATCCCTTTAAGAATTGTATGCGATAACAGCACGTGCCAACCAATATGACTGCTTCAGTCGAACTTAGTTCAACATATCATCCTTAAAGGGAAAATAAATTTAAAAATCTCGTCTTTTACTACCTGTCTTGGTGGAATGGTTAGGTGGATGCAGAATTACATCCGGTGGTCCCACGTACCAAAGATGGTTCAAACTTAGTTTTTAGGAATATATGGGATTTTCATTTAAAAATTCTTCTTGTCTAAAGTTTGCGCTGTTCAAATCAAAGTTCAATCGATTGTTGTCAATGTCAGCTTTGTCTTGGTAAATGTATATTAGGTGAGCAATTATTACTGGATTCTGCCTGACTGGTATTCCACCCTTTTCGAAGCCTTATAGGGACTTCTGGATTTGTAAATTCCTCTGTTTTCCACATAAATATGTGAGAATTTCAATCTGTTATTGAATAAAAAAACCCCTCAAGACATTATTCTGGTATATTTATGAAAAATGCCGCGTGCTTAACCAATAAAAACGGTAATAACCACTTTGCAAATTATATCATTCAACATAATAAAATATTAATTTACGTGTTCTTATCTTTCGTTCTAAATGCCATTTCAGTAATGGGTTCGATAATATTACGTCATATCTGTAATAAATGTTCTATATAAAACAAAATTTATTTTGAACTGTCTTTTCTATTTTGAAACAAAAAAAAATAGTCTTTAGCACTTAGAGCCTAATGCTGGCAACGATCGACGCTTTGTAAACAGTAGGATTTAAAAAGTTTCTCACGTTATTTTTTACAATGTTGACTGATATTGCAACAGACCGTTTATATTTTGGGCGAATGAGATATTTTTTCAAATGAATGGAATAACAAAGGAAAAAATAGTTTTGTATTTTAAATGGGCAAAAATATATTTGTTCAAAGTAAAATGTTTGCTCAAAAACTGATCAGTAAAGAATGAATGAAGTCGGAGAATTTTTTCCCAAGTTATGCATTTTTTAATATAATTTATTATATCTGTTGACAACTTAGAAATAGCTATGACAAAAAACGTTTGCCACCAACGATATTCATTCCATCAAACCCCGTCCACCAAAGATGAATAGCCGTTGCCTAGCCTCGACTTTCTGTAAGAATTTTCACACTGTTGTACTATTGTTTCCGTCATGTACTGACAATATTTTTGACCCACGGTTTGGTTTCTGTTTAAAACATCATCAATAAAAGTGGAGACCAAAATATTAGAACTTTCACTGAAAACATCATCTAAGGTGCGGGTAACAAACATCCAGTATAGGTGTCGCTTTGTCATCATCTATCAACTGATAAATTCGCCGATTATTATAAAAATTTCAAAAATAATAAACATGAAATGAACGTGAATCATAACGTAGAGGCCTATGGGGATGACATTCATCTTTTTACATTATATAACAATACCGTTTTTGTAATAAAGATTATATCATTTAATATCCCAGCAGTCGGTCTTCATAACAGCACTTCTGACATTTCAGGATGCAATTTATCTTTTTATTGGCTGCAGACAAATACAATTTGATTATCGATTGTGGTAATTAAACAACCTTATCTGGAGGCTCTAGAAGACAATCAACTGCAGATCAAACGCATAAATTGGTAAAGTTATGTTGGTCTGTTTGTTTGCTTTGTCTGCTAGTATTTTGTCAAATTAGTCCCTAACCAAGTTTAAATTTGCTTTATCATTTTTCACGTAAATGAATTACTAGTTGCAACGATACAATCACATCTATCGACCCTACATTTTTACTGATAAATACATTCACAAGAAATCAATTGATCCTAAAAGCGCATTAAAAGTAGTTCTTTATATTCCTCGAAAACTGTCAATGCTTTTAATTAAGAGTCCGTGCTTCTCGACTAGTAGCACAATGACATGCTTATGTATCAATCAAGAAAATATTTATAAAACATAGCATTGCAAGTTTTGGTCCCTACCTTTGTTTTTAGTATTACAGTTTTAGGATTATAACTAAAAATGCAAAATCTGAAACATAATTGTCATTAAAAAGAAGACTTTCATAGTCTCGTCCAATAATAACACATTTTTCGGTCTGATGGCTTAACTTTGTCCTGCCTTATAACCAATTCCTTTTTTATGGGGGGGGGGTTATTTTAAATCCTTCAGTAAAGACCCAAATACAAGTAAAAACCCATTTGTGGTAATATCCAGAGTGGTGCACTCTCGTGGCCCTAGCTTACGTTCTATAAGTTTTTTCACATAAAATATCGGTTGTTAAAATATGTTAGTTCATTGCAGCTATCTTGAATGTCTGATTTGCAAACGATTAAAAAATCTGGAAAAGGATCATTCAATCAACATCAAATAAATGACAGTATAGGGAGCCAATGAAATAAGCATTACAACCGAACCAGAGTTAGTTTTTTTTAAACATATTTTGCAAAAAGAACGTGATAATTGTTAGTTGCAATATAAAAAAGTATATCATCAATTATTGTGCAAAAGTAAAAATGCTGTGCGGTTATATAACCATCCAATTCTCTTTTTTTATTTATTTTCACGAATAACTCGCAATATCCAAAAATAAAGCTAAAGTTAAAATATAGAACTTATTTTTTTAAATATGAATAGTTTATTTATTAAAACCCATTTTCTCCCGACCAAAAATAATTGCAAACATCTTCCCGCAGGCAAGACATAAACATAATCAAAGAGACGCTTAAATTTATTTCAAGCAAGAAAGGAATCCATTTCATGAACTAACATTTATCGTTTCAAAATTTGTATTAGCTACTTGAAATAAAGTTTAAATCTTTATAAAGTCTCTGTTCAGAAATTAACAGTATATTCAAGTTTTGAAAATTTTTTTTGACCCTTGCTGATTTTCGCTATTAGAAGTTTAGACCGTTTCAAATCTCAGAACAGGTTATACGTTAAAGTATCCATCCCCGCCTAAAATGCATGCATAGTTTACTTTTATAAATTTGGAGGGTGTAAATTGTGGACTAGATATCTTCGATCCTCTGCTTGAAATTCAACTCGTCAAATGAATAACAATTATACAGTATCTCGACCAGTTTTCATTCAATTTCATCGTATCTCAGTAATAACATTTCCAAGTAGCGCTACTTTTTTGTAGGGCAAAGCAGCCATATATACACATACGGTAGTCACAGCTCAGTATAATTTAAAACAGGACACTACAGGCAAAACCTTCTGAATAGTTAGACATATTATACTTAAACTGGATATTTGGTTCTTACAATTATCTTTGAGCAACAAGAACGATGTGGTGTCATTCAGATCAAAGTTACATGCTCCTTTTAACCAACCGGTTTAACTCCGCCATAAACTAATGTGCCTGTCCCAAGCCAGAAACCTGTAATCAAGTGTTTATCGTTCATTGATTAGTCATTGTTCAAAATGTTTGCATTTAATAAGATCGATTGTCGTGTCTTATGTATAGTTTCATATTTTGTATTTCGTTGCCATTTATAGCTTCCGTTATGGTATGGACTCTGGTTCATTCTTGAAGGCCGCAATGGGACCTGTATAAGTTTAAACTCTGCTGTCTTTTGGTGGGTTGCTTCCTCATAACCAATCATGCCACATCTCCTATTTTTATAGGTAAATTGATTTGCATTGTTAACGTGCCTTTAATCATCGTAAGTTTAAGAAACTTTTCATTGCTTGAAATTTACAGTCCACCAAAAGTTAAGCATCACCAAAGTATTTTCCAATATATTTTTCTAATATGGCAATTTAGTAAACATTTAATACATGTACATGAAATTGACCATCATTACCTTTATGAAAAATACAGGTAAGATATCAATCGATAAATCATTGAACATTTAAATCAAGTTTCAAAAACCTGTTTCGCCCAAATCATGCTTTCAAATTAAACACAGAATTGTTTTGACTGATTACACGTACATCTTTCCTTTAATGGTTATTTGAAGAAGCTTTTTGAAATGGTAAGACGAAAAATTAGAATCGGCTGGGATGAACAGCGCCGGCCTAAGTAATCGCCGAATAGCAGTCAATTTTGGAATGAACAATTCTGTGAGTAGCAGATATTAGCACGCCATAGACACACAGGAACCGTCGAAGACCGCCCAAGATCCGATCTACCCCGTAAAACAACCCCTAGAGAAGACCGTTACCTTAATCGTCAAGCCAGATTACAGCCATTTTCAATGGCAGTGCAATTGAGAGGTATGTGGCCGATTGGTGGTCACATAATTGTAAGAACTGTTGTTCGCAGGCTGCATAGTTTTCGTTTGCGTGCTCTTAGACCAGTGAAACGCCCAGAATTAACTCGTAGACACCGCCAGGCAAGCCGACAGTGATCTAGACTCCATCGTCACTGGAACCTATGGAGTTGGAAGCGAATTCATTGGTCCGATGAAAGCCGGCTTCTGTTGAAGCCTGTGGACGGTCGAATGCGTGTTTGGAGGAAACGGAATACAGCACTGAACAGCAACAACGTTCATGGAGCTACTGCATATAGTGGAGGTGGCGTGATCGTGTGGGGCTGCTTTTCAAATGACTGTAAGCTTTCGTTACAGGTTATTGACGGTACCCTGAATGGCCAAAAATACCGAGATGACATCTTGGACAGCCATGTTTTGCCTCAT
>JAULBM010330195.1:0-13073 GCA_032357055.1 Geukensia granosissima
GATAATCAACGGCTTATAATGTAAGATTTTGTTTCTCTAATTTTTTTAAGCATCAAAATATCGTTAAAAAACTATCAGAGGTGGGAGCGTGCAACATCTTTTAGCTTTACCTTGTTGCAAGGGACGTAACTCGTGTACAAAACAAACAAACATGCCACATATTTTTACAGCATTTTCATATGTATTAGCCAAAAAATAAAGTAATTCCGACCTAACTGAAAGAGTCTTTGTAAAGCTCAGTCCTCAAGGGTAAGAAATAAGATCGTGACAAGCCTTTGAATTTGTGAAGCGAAGCTCGCGAGGTCTGAAAACTCCCAATCATCAGCCCAGAAATAACAACCCTCTAGAGGATTAGAAAAACATTTCCAACACCGATCGAGGAGTGTGAAAATTGCAAAAGAATTAGAGAATGATGCTTAACATCCAGCAGCAAATATTTCATGCATATTCTGGACAAGAGCATATTAATGAATTATGATGAATGATAACCCAGCTTTGTACTAGACAGACAAGCCGAGTCAGATTGTTTTAAGTGCTAGCCCATGTAAGCAACAGTCCGGTGGAAGACATGCCACTTTATTCAGACACATATTTCTGGGCTGACCAGTCCTTGCTTTACTCCTTAATGCTGGATGCTTAGGGAAGAAGCAGCAAATGGCTGTTTTAAATGCTTCAGGTTTGACACAGCCGGGGATTTAACCCATGACCTTCGACACTTGAGAGGAGCATGCTAACCATTACACTACCAAGCAGTCTAAATTTGCAGATAAGTTAAAGTATTTTTTGAGTCATATATTATTTAAAATACCCTCTAACTTTAGTCAAATAAACACCATGGGTATTTTCTTAAATCATTTCAAACTGAGAAAGTCCTTAATTTTCTCAACTTAAACTTTGACCAATCATATAAGTTATAGCAAAATTACCCAGAAGACTGGTGAAAACTAAAGGATTTGTGTAAAATCAGCGATGATTAATGAAACTGAAGCCATTAGGTGTTCTTTGCCTGATTTCAAACCTCAATCATCAGTAAAACTCAAACATTTTGAATTAATCTCCTGGGTATTCAAGACTGTACTTTTAAAATAATAAAAAAAGTACTTAAAAAAAAAAAAAAACAACAATTATGGTATATTTTTATGCTAAAAGATGACTGTGGATATAATAGGCTATAAGAATGTTTTCTTTTCAGCTGTGTTCTAAACAGAAGAATATTGGTGATAATAGAAATACTCATTTTATTTTTTGGTGTACAAATCTGAAAATGTACTTCAAATTGTTGTATTTGTACAGAAATGATGAAAATTATGAATTGAAAGAGTCTTAGGCTATTTAAGCAAGGGGAGGGGTGGGGTGGGGTGAAAATGGAGGGGGTGGGTTTGGGTTGGAGGGGCTAAATACAAGCTTGACAGGATCTTACAATAAAATAAAATTTATTTTGACAAAATTTTAAAGATAGTGATCATCTTGTAACAGCTATGGGGGATCTGAGATTTGATCCTGCCCTCCACATGTTCTGAATATTGACAAATGCAGTCACATTATGAAGACATAAACAGTATGCACAGATAATTTTGTTTGAAAAAAATTCTATTTTGACCTTAGAGATTGCTGGTGAAGTAGGAAGTCAGAGAAATTTCACCAGCTTTAGACTATACAGTCAACAACACTACCAAAAATGGAAATGTGTCCTCAATTTGCATATACTTCTAAAATATTATTATATTTTTTGGATGTTCCAATTTTAAATTTTAGACATATTCTAAACATCAGTTAGGTTTATTTAACAATGTTTCAAAAGAACTTCATATATTTTGCAAAAATGTTGAATTCTATTGTTAAAGGTATGACAAGTTCATTTGATTGCAGGCAAAAATCAGCATAGAAAATTGATGAGATTTGGGATTTTATTAAAATTTTCAATTTTATTAATTTCCATGCTCAGATTTTTCCCCAAACAATTATGAAGAGTTTTATGGCCATTCGACCTTTCATGACCTCTTTCTATATAAGGTAGTAGTCCTAACTGCTATACCCACATGAAAAACACTCCAGTCTGACCTCAAAGGTTATTTGTGGAATTCGGAGGAAGTTGAAGAAATTTTGCCAGCTTTGGAGTTTTTCATACAAAACTCTCTAATTGTACTGTATTTGGTTTGTGAAAAGTACAATTGACATTACTGTGTTACAGTCAATAAGCATCATTTCATCATATTTCTACTTAACATATGATCTGATGAATTATGAAAAATGATATCCCTTATGGTAAATTTTATGGCCCTTTTTGCACTATAATAAGCAAAAAAATTTCTTTAATATTTTTTTTTTTTTTATAAATTTTATTAAATTTTGTTGATATGGATTTTTTGTTGACACAGTATATAAAAGAAATTCTTTCATCAGTTGGAACATTTTTTTCGATCTGTTATTGATAATTGGTAATTAACAAAGGATCTAATGAATTTTGAAAAATGATATCACTTATGGTAAACTTTATGTCCTTTTTTGCACTCTAATAAGCAAAAAATTTTCTTTAATTTTTTTTTTTAAAATAAATTTTATTAAATTTTGTTGATATGGATTTTTTGTTGACACAGTATATAAAGGAAATTCTTTCATCAGTTGGAACATTTTTTTTTTCGATCTGTTATTGATAATTGGTAATTGTTTCACTGTCTAATGGAATTGGGACTTGTTCATTGTGAAACAAACCAATTTTTGTCAAAAGATTATACAATAGGCTCCTTTGAGAATTCGTTATTGTGATTAAAATTCCAACGAAATATGAATACGATCGTCATTTTTGACATTTAGGTGACGCTCTGTAGAATTGTTTCTAAAATCCACAGAAGCATTAATGTACTAATTATTGCTTTAGCTAAAAAAGGAAAGTTCAAATGATTTTCTGCATAGAGGGTGTGAGAAAATGGTATTTAGTGTTATTGCTTGCGGTGAAGGGATTATTTTTGTTTTAGACTTGACTTAAATTAGCAAAATTTCAAACAAAAAGGCGTACATGTTGCAATTAAAATTGTAATGACTTCATAATGTGTTACAATTTCATTCAATATTTTTGGTTGTTGAAAGAGAAAGGATTGTTACCTTTAAAATAATGATCTAGATTACAATAATTATTGACAAATTTGCCGTGGTTTTTTTTTGACAGTTTTCTTTAGAAGGGGTTTTGTAAATAACAAAATGAAGTTAATGGCAATTCATGTTTGAACAAGGAGGTGCAATAAATTAAATGTGCTACATGGATATTATGAAGAAATGCATTATAAATTTACCTGATTATAAACGAGTAACAAACATTGGTCTTGATTTTGTGATTTGAAATGGATCTTGTATTTTGGAATATGAATTGGATCTTTGAAAATCTGGTTTATGCAAGTTGTATGTGAATCTTATAGCTGACTGACTGGTAAAAATGTCATCGTTTCTTAATATTCCTCTCTTGAAAAGGATCCGTACATCATTCAGAAGGAGAAACAGGTTAGAATTAATTTTTATATTTTCATATTTTCAAAATTTTATTTTCTAAAAATGAGATTATTTTTTTTTTAAATATTGAATTTTCATTGTGCACAGTGCAAAATTTTGATAAGAGAACTAGAAGGCTAAAAGGAAGAAAAATCAACAAATCATAAAATAAGATTGCTTATCGACAGGACTATTTCTAATTTCCGTGTTTGTGTGGTATAAATATTGACTTTTAATAAGACCACACAAAATCATTATTGAATTAGGAAATGACTTATCATAATTTTTGAGGTCTGAAGATATTAAGGTTTCCACAAGATATCTGTGAATAACTATGATACTTTGTAACAATGATTCCTTAACCATCTTATTAGACCCTTGCAAACAAAGTTTATCTGTCTGATTGTGTGTCTGTCCCTGTCTGTCCATTTGTCCACATACCTTGTAATCTCATCTCCTCCTAAATCCTTCAATGGATTTCAAAGAAACTTTACATGAAAGTAAGACACAATGTGTAGATTTAGACATAGGAAGGGAATTTATCTCTGCTCATTCCAGGGGCAGATTATTCATGGGTAGTAGGGAGTAGAGGTATCTTTTGTGAGTTTTGCTAGCAGTAAGTCTTGTTTTTGCAGAAAGAAAAACTGTTTGTGGTTTAAGATTTTTGTCTCTTAAGCAAATCTTACAATATTGATTTAGAAGCAATGTAGCATTATCCCTTCTTAAAATTTTAAAAGTCTAGAAGACCACACCACCTCTCAAACATAAAATGTGTCAAAATCTAGATGTAAAAAAATTTCTAAATCCTTTGTTAACATGTGAATAGGGGAGACAACTGTTGGAAATGCTTGCATATACACTTACACTTGACTGTATGGAAAATGAAATATTATAATATTGCATTAAATTTTAGTTTATTATTATACCCCTGCAAACAAAGTTTAGGGGGTATATAAAAATTGCTTTGTCTGTCTGTCTGTACGTCAATCTGTCTGTCCACATCTCCTTAACAATGGTTTTTAATGTTACATGAACATAAGTACATGTTCATCTTTGCTCAATCCAAGGGCAGATAATTCATGGGGTATTTGGGGTATCTTGCAAATTTGTTCAATGTTTTCTTCAAATCTAGGTTAGATGCATTGTCTGTTGGATTTTGCATGGAGAAGGGACATAACTCATTTGGCAGATTTTCTTAAATTAGCTATTAATAGATCCCAATCTTGTCACAAATTCAAATTTTTTGTTGTTTTTAGATTAGATAAGTATAATTCACCATTAAACACCATAAATAAAGTAATACAATCATTATTTAGAAAATTTGATTTTTAAAGCAACAAAAATGGACTACAGAAAACTTCCCATTCAAAAAACTTTTTCACGGATAGTAAAAAAATTTTTTAAGGAAGAAGAAATTATTTTGCACTAAAAATTATGACATACCTAGATACATTTTCAGTAAAAGGTATGCCACCTATAACCCATTTTAAAATCTTCAAAATTGTAAAAAGGCGATTTCCAAAGTGAGCTGTGCTGACAGTAAATTCTCTGGTCCAATGTTACCTACAATATAAAAAATTATTGGCTTTCTAAATTGGTGAACACAAAAAACTGTTAACTTATCAGAATTGATTTATTTTCTAAAGACTTTTAGGGACCTCTGAAGCTACCCCCTTACATGTTGACAAATCTAAATTTCAGAGCAATCACCTTTTAAGAATGACATAATTGTATCTTATAACTTCATAAACTTGATAATAGCCAAGATATATTGATTCCCTTTAATGGGGAAAAACTATTTAAAAATTGTATGATTGAATGAGGTCAAGTTTTTTTCTTCAGAGGTACATTACCAGGGAATTTTGTTATGCAAAATAATAAAAGCTATTTGAGAGCATAGTTCATTAAGGACTAAATGTAATTGTATTGTTGGACAAACTTATTTAAAAGCCGATTGTTGAGAACCATTTAAATTACTTTGTTGATTTCAAAACATCTCAAAATTGACAGAGCTGTCGTATGAATCTTTATTATAAGCTCAATGAAATTAATTTCATGAAGTTAAAATTTATGAAACTGATTAGTATTATTGTTATGTAGCGAGCAAATATTAAAATTTAAATCGGAAAATATTTTGACTGCGTTGTTATTCTTGTTCCTTTACAAATGGGGGTTTTGTTATTAGATTTTTATATACTGTTACATTTTTGCGTCTATAATTTCCGATGTCCATGGTACTGAATAGGTATCGGTATAGATGGACTACATCTTCACGATTTTACATTTAGATAAAAAGATTATATTACATACAGTTTTGTACATGTTGTTGGATATTTATTTTATACCGAGATTGGATAGTTACGAGTAATTTACATTTCAATATGGGATCTGGAGCTTCAAGTCATAGTTATCCATTAAACAAAAGGTAAATTTTTCTTAACTTAATGTTTTTTTTTCAGTATAAAAAAACACCATCCAAATTTTCAAATATATACTGATTTAAGACTACTGGTGGTTGAATGGTGAATCAATAATTATATTACAAAGTTGAAAGAAAAATAAAAATCTTACCTCTGCCAAATTATTTTGAGTTTAGGTAGAGGGGAATCTGAACTTTAACCTGATATGACCTAAAAGTGTTTAAGAAACTATCCTGAAAATCAGGGAACCTGTTTTGACAGAGGTCCATAGTAGTGCACAAATAAGTCCAGTTGGGTCATCAGTTATGCTTTGTGACTATGATTTACTTTCCTAACTAGTTATGGACCTGTTACCAGTATTACAAAAATAAGTTGACCTCTTTGCAGATTGATGTTAACCCGGATTCCACGACGGGTGTTGTGCACAAGACTGGGGATGCTTCCCCTTCCGGAGTACCTGATCCCTCTCCTGTTTTGTAAAGGAGTTCATGGATTCCAAGCTTTTGTACTTTTTGTATAAGTTTTATCTTTTTGTTTGTTTTAAAATTTTCTTGTCTCTTTGGACTATGCACTTTTGACTCTTGCATGGGAATTCTACACTTGACATATGGTCTCATTTTATGTTCCAAAATGAGAATAATATTTGCACAAAATCCAATTGCCAGGATGTCTCTAGATGGTAATAGACAAGCAGCCTCTTAAATTAAGTTCAATCATGATGAAATCTTAATCAATGGAGGATGGCTAATAAAGTTAAGTAGTTGCTGAATACAGGTGGCTGTTAAGACAAGTTTTGACTGTTCTCTGCTCAGTTTTAACAGATTTTATGTATGATTTTATTGTATGCCCTTATTTATTTTTGTTTACTTTCTTTTACTGGAATATATGTTGGAAAGAAACTGCTTCCATATCTCCAACATTGTAATTGATTGTTGTCTTTATATTTGGCCATAACTGGACTTATAAAAGTATAAAAATAGGAGATGTGGCATGATGGTTAATTTTGTCTGTCATTTGGTGGATGGCTGTCTCATATACAATCATGCCACTTCTCCTGTTTATATTTCATCAGTATGTATATTTAATTTGGCCCATGAATGTAAATAGTACTGCATAAAGCTTGACTGATCTTCCAATTTTGGCCCTGACCATGTCTGATGAAGGTAACAGCCAGAAAAGTGTGCTACACAGTTTAATTTGGCTTTTGAATATTTACACATGTAAGATGTGGATCATATTTTTCTAGCATATATTTCTTTCTTTTAAATTCAGTTCAGTTCATTGTCTATATTTATTAGACCTCATTTTGCTGCAATGGATTATGCTCGCTTGCGACTCTTGCTTGTTGTCGCTGCTGCACTTTTGTTTTGTAATGTCATGCATAAGAAACAATTCTAAATTATGGGTCATTTGATATTTCAAAAATCAGACATCATAAAGAAAAAAGATCTGATAGTACAGTACTGGCATCAAAGGAGAGTCGTCAGTGGGCTTAATCCATTGCTTGAATGAGTTCGATGTACTTTATAGTTCTTGCTTGCAGTAAATGTGATCCCAGAAAATAAAAACATATGTCTGACAGTTAAAATAAAATCATGTTTTTATTATTTTATTTTTGTAGCAACAAGAAAAGACAACTCCACAGATCTAAGACTTTACCAATCATACACACGCCAATTCAGTGTACGGAAGGGGATGAATTGCCAGGAAGTCAGCGTATGGTTCAAGGGGCACTAGATACCGGTCCACGATGGTCCAATAGGAGTCCTGATAGTTCAGGTTTGTACAAAATGAGAATGGTTGATTGATTGATTGAATGTTGCTTAACATCCATTGGCAAATATTTCATGCATATTCATATTTTTTGAGTGATAATGAATTAACCCTGATTTGTATTAGATTGACATAAAAAACAAAAACAAGTCCACAGGAAGACATGGTTTTACCCAGACAAATTATGCTGATTACGACCCACCAGTGTTTGCTTAACTCCTATATGCTGCGGGCTTAACGGAGAAGTTGCAAATACTATGAAACCCATGACCTTCCGCACTTGACCTGAGCATGCTAACCATTACACCACCAAGGTGGTTAAAAAGTAAAAGGAAAGGTATGCTACACTATAGATATATATCTATTCAATGAAAGTGAAGTAATGAAAAAGACTGTCTTGATTAGATAATTCAGTGACCACAATCCTGACTAGGTACATGTGACCTATGACTGGGTCACACACTAAACCCACCCACTTTTCTTGTTGCTTTAGGTAAAAATAAAACCATAAATATTAGTTAAAATCACACTGTAAAATTCATGCAATGAAAAATATTTAGTTCATAGCTCTATGAACTGTTTGTCTGTGTTTAAAAAAAGGTCCAATGGGACTTCTGTGTTTAAAAAAAGGTCCAATGGGACTTAAGTTATTCCACAGTGGATTATCAAGATTAGTGTGGATTTATTTATTTTCATTTTGTGTTGTTCAGAGAAAAAAAGTGTTGAATAGTTACATTAAAAACACTATATTTCATCTTTCTAAGCATTCTGGATTGTTTTTAAATATTATGCCAGCTGCAACTTGCTTTTTAGATTCTCACAGCACCCTATTTGCTTTGGAAAAGATTAAAGTTTGCATTAAATATTTCATGTGAAGCAAAAGACTTCTGATATCAGCATGGCCCTTAAGTATGAACAAAAATGGTTGTAATCCAACTTAATATCAATCGTTGTTAACATGACCGATTATTATAATTTAAGAATGTTTGTTGCTCATATTCAGCCATTTTGATTTTGAAACTCCTCTGGTTTTATCCATTTCATAAGGTTAATATTTTTTGCCAAGTAAACTCCACTTTTCTTTTCAAATTTTTCATAAGCACACTTTAAATTGTCATTTAGAATTTTTTCTTATACTTCTTGTTATTTCTTCTTGGGTTTTAATGGACTTTACTCTCTGAGACAAAACCTATTGAAAAGAAAGAGAACCCCATTTCCTTCCAAATTTTGGAATGTGTCTATCTCAAAAACAATCACCCTGACCCCTTTATTTTTTTGCTTATTTTGTTCAAATGTAAAAGGACTTAAAAACAATCGTAAGTTTTTGAACATATTGTTATTTTTAATATCAGCAGGAAACATCCTTAAATAGGATATAACACTTCACTCTTAGTTGAACATGTTCACTAATTCTCAGAAAATAACAAAAAAAACAAAATTGGAACAATGTTTGTTTTGACTAGGTTATATGTACTACTCTCCAGAGACTTTTCCAATAAAAATATACCGTATTACACCAAATGTGGGTGCATAATAGAAACACCAAATTTAATTTTATCCAGAACTTTTCTTCCCTTCACTATTCTGTGCCGGGCAAAGAATAGGCATAAGGTATCCCTGTCCTGGAGGAACTAGTCCTTTAAAAGGGGTGGTCCTGTTTGTAAGGGATGATATGTAAGCCACAATATAAGCACTTTAAAGACCCCTTGTAACAGCTCATTTTGCGTGGTCAGTAGGCCAACAGTTAAATCGCCAAATTTTTGGCCTTTATCTAACCCGTCATTTTTCCAGTGGCATTCTAACAATAAGGTCCTAATCTTAGGGATGCTTAGCAATTTTAAAAACAAAATGCAGGTCTTAAAGGCTTATTGGGATATGAATTTCATTAGTGCAAATATGTTACAATAGCCCCCTCATATTTTTTCCAGATTTCTTAAAATTTGTCGTCGTTTTATCATTTTCATGATTTCTAGTGATTTCTGGTTTTGGATTTTTTACTTAAACCCATAAATTTGTTCATGAAAAGAGTTTGTAGTAAGAGCTTGAACCTCTAGTTATTATTTGGAATTTTTAAACAATAGAACCAAAAATTAACATAATGGAATTTTTCTGGTAATGCAAATTTTTATTTATAACATATAACTAGTTCACTAGGTCTGGGAACTATGTAAGTTTCATAAGATATTGGGAAGATTTTAGAATGTTTTTTTTAAACCAATTAAAGTTTACTACAATGGTCGGAAATGGCTCCTGTCAACTGGTAGACTTCTTATCCTCAAAAACTCTGCTGTTCGCAAGCCTTAAAATACTTACTGGACAAATAAATGATTTATACAAATCTTTAAAGAGGTTAATTGATTTTCTACTTCCAGTTAATGGCTTGTCTTAAAATGCGTAATGTTCCTTTTATTGTTTGGCGTTAGAAGTCCATTATCAGAGCATTAAGACTGTCTCTCTAAAACTGCTCTGTACACCTTATAAAATATACGAGACTAACATTTACACTACAATTAGGTCAAAAGGAAGTAAATATAGACTAGGACAAGGTCTGGATTTCACTCCTAACTTAAAGGGCGGAAGTAAATGGAGAATCTGCTGAGCATTTTTTAAATACTTAAGTCAAAGTTAACTGCCTCTTATTCCACTTCAATATAATAATGATTTTAACAATACATATTTTGTTATAAACTAGAAGCAGATGTAAATTCTTGCATGGGGTGAGTTTGATTGGTAAAAAATGGAAATTCTGATTATACAAAGTGCTTGCGGAAATCAATTTATTTGAAAAAAAAAAAAAAAAGTGTGGGACCCCAATATTTTTAAAGTTTTTAAAGACCCATGGGGGTGGATTATTTATGATCAGGTGTATTTATCCACGACAAAACTACAGTATGGCTCCTAAGGCAAAAAAGCTACTAATTGTTACCTTCCTATATAATTACTTCATTCAATTCATTATGTTGGCTGCTAATAAATTGAAAATTACCAGTAAAGGGAGATAACTTGAATTAGTACAAGAAGTTCAGCTATCAGAAAATGGAAATATAATATTCAGGGCATAAAAGGCCATTTCGTAGGTTATATATCATTATAATGGAGGTCATTTTTAAGACAGTTTTTCATTATAATGTACATTTTGAGCACAACTGTATATAAATAGTCAGTTTACACAAATGTATTGTATAATAACAACGAAATTGCAGATCATTTTTCAGTGTTAAGCAACTTGTAGACATGTTGGCCCAATTCTCTTTGAGCGATTGTCAGTTTCCTGGTTTTCTGGTAGTGATTTGTGGCAGTTGATTTGTTACTCTGAACTATTGACATCAATTCTGGCCATGAGTGGGTCATTATAAGATTATTCTTTGTATTTTGTGAAATTTCTGTGAAAAATGTCTTTCTTTTTAGGTTTAGTATACAACACATAAATAAAAAAATAGGAGATCACCCACAATAGTTTTTAACTCAGTTGAGATGACAGCATGTATCTCAATAATTCAAGAACTATTGGGTCACTGTGACTTACATTTCATGATTGATTGACTATTTTAAAAGGTTATAGGGTTTTAGATACATTTCTCAGAAACCCCTTAAAACTAATATTATATATATATATATATATGTAATATTTTATCTGACAATCAGTAATACTTGCTTTAGTGTCATCTGCTAGGTTTCATCTGGACTGTGATGCATTTTACCTTAGTTTTATCTGAACTTTATTACCTTAATTTCATCTGGACTTTGTTTCACATGACCTTAGTTTCATCTGTGCTTTGATTCACATAACCTAAGTTTTATGTGGGCTTTGATTCATATTACCTTAGTTTTATCTGGACTTTGATTCACATTACCTTAGGTTTATCTGGACTTTGATTCACATTACCTTTCTGTTAAAACTCTGATGAATGACTGTAAATTTCAGGAAGAAATGGTAAAACAGGTTATATTTCTGTATTTTTTTTTAGAATATTCAGGTTCCTGTGGAAGTGAAAATGGAAGAAGTGAAGGACGATTGAAAAAATATCGAGTTCGTAGCATTAGTCGGGAGAAAAAAGCCCAAAGAAGAGCTCGGAAACATTCTGGAAGTTCTGATCAGAGTATGTATAAAATAATAATAACTTAATAAAAAAAATATGTGTGAAACATATAAAAATTGCAGATCTTGTGTAAGGCATGGCCAATACCCAATATGAGCTCTTTCAAGAGCATTGAATTTCCAAAATAAACCTGGGTACACTCAACATACAGAAGAAAAACACTAATAAAATTTAAGATTTCCAACTAAAATTCAAGAATGTTGAAATTTATTTAGCCCTTTTACCTTAACTTAAACTTAGCAGGGTCCAGATAAGCACCAATTTTTACATATCTTGACTATCATCCCACTCAAAATCATATATGTATAAAGTTTTCTGGTGAAATGCTGTCTTTTATGGCACACCCCCATCAAAATTGCATTTTTACTTCCTTGAAACCTTGGTTAGCGGCACATTGATGGAACACACCACCACATTTCCAATCAATCTTAAAACTGATCAAACTGTATTGTGGACGGATTTAAAGCAATATTTTACATGTTTTCATCATGGGAAATAATCAAATATTACAATTTTCAACAAACTAATTTGAATTATCTCCCTTTTGTCATTCTTATATCCTTCCAAGCTCAGACGACAGCCTTGAACTTAAATGAATTAAGCATTATTTTCAGAGATGTGGAGCAAATATTTCTGCTTTTGAAAGTTGATAACAATAGTTTAGCTTTAGTTGAACTCTTCTGATATTTATCAAGAATTTGCAGAATATTTTAAATGGATCATTACCTCTTTAAAATGATTGAAAAATTGAGTGTCATTTCAATAAATTTTGGCAGATATTTAATTTACACAGGGCAAATAAATTTGTTGAAATGAATACCTATTAATACTTTGTAAAAAACTTAAAAGAGTTAATCGGTGCTTCATTTTCCATATGTTGAAAATTTGACAATGAGAAATGTGAATTTCAAAGGACTCTTATGAATGGATATTCATTCTAATTAAAGTTTTATAAATGTAAAAGCCTTTTATTGGTTCTTGTAATTAGATGCTTTATGTATGACAGCCTAGATAACGGACAATCATACCTTCATGGATGCCATTGGCCTCTTTTTAATTCCATTACTTGATTTTAAAATCCAAGATGTCCAGCATTACGAAAATTAAGAAAAATAGTGATATTCATATTTGTTAAAAAAACATCAAGATGGCCAGCATTATTTAAAAAGTGTCAAGTTATTAATATTGATAAAATGTATAAACATAACAGTGTAATTTTAATTGATTGATTGAATGTTGCTTAACGTCCAGTGGCAGGTATTTCATGCATATTCAGGACGAGAGCATATTAATGAAT
>JAULBM010330206.1:0-13073 GCA_032357055.1 Geukensia granosissima
ATCCAAATAATAGAACTAAAGTTATTGATCGGAAACCCAACTGTCTACGGACGCCGACGCTGACGCCAACATGCCCATAACATAATACGACCACAAAATTTTTGCGGTCGTATAAAACAGAAAACTATTTGAGAAAATGGCAATTTAATATCAAGAGACCTTTAATGTATGGGAGGAAACTAAAATTATTTATTTTGGGTGATTCTAAACTACAGAAACAAACTCTGTATTTAGTCTTCCACGGAAGACTTGTGTGGCCTGCTTTCTATTTGCCTAGTAAGGCAAACTTTAAAGGTGACAGGTTAAAATTAGTTTAACATAACACATTCTTACATAAAACACAATTCAGTAGGTTGTTCTAAATGTCTTTAAAAAAAATCTTGGTAAAATAGTCATATCGAACCTAGAGACATATAAGTTGCAAGGAGTACCAGATTTAGCAATTATTATCCCCTCTTATTCAGCTTATTGCCAGTTAAACTGCAATAAAAATTAACAGAACTGAACTTCTTAGAAAATAACATAAGAGGTGCAATGCTATGTCTAATGAAAAGAAACTCTGAAATTTTTTTAAAATATTTATTTAGTGGTTAAGGATGAGTAGCAGATAAGAACTTGTTCCCCCTTGTATCACTGCTTTTTTCAAGTCAAAATTGCGGCTAAATTTAAATATAAATATTCAGGAAAATTAAAATAGGAGGTGCAATACTACCAAGTTTGGTTAATATCTGTTGAATGGTTTAGAAGGAGTAGTGGATTAGATATTATTCAGTATACTGCAAGTCTAAATTGCAGTAAAAATTTACTACATTAAAAATAAAATAGGAGATGAAATACGACATCTATTGATAAAGAATCTGTGAAAGATTGTTTTATTTCTTTGGAGAAGAAGGAGTTGCAGATTAGAAATGGTACCTCCCCTTTTTTCAATGTTTTTTTTTTCAAAACAAAATAGCAGCAAATTTAAAATATTGATTTTTTTGAAAAATAAAACAGAAGGTGCAACACTACAAGTCATACTAAAGAATCTGTGACAGTTTGGTTAAAATCTGTGCAGTGGTTTAAGAGTAGAAGTGGATTAGAAAGTGTGATGCTGATGCTGCCACCAACATAAAGGATGAATAACAAAAGAGACACAAAAATACTTTAAACTGGACTTGAATGAATTCTGGATTTTGCCAATTCTAATAAGCACCCAGTTGTTTAATTTTTAAAGTGCTCTTGGGGCTAAATACAAGAAAAATGGTAGGGTGATTCATACTGATGAAAGTGTACCATGATTAAGTCATATGATATCCCTACCATCACCATGTAATAGTAATTAAAATATTCTTCCTTTGAGGAGGGGGATAGGGCTTAATAAAACAGGCAAAATTTGTAATTGTGGTGTGTAATTTTATTTTGTTTCTATGAATATGAAACTTAAAACTGATTTCTATAACACACAGATTAATGTCTCCCAAGTTTTTTCATAAATTATGCCAGTAAAAGTATTATAAGTATTCAAAGTTTATTCTTTACTTTATGACTGTGGGTTCTATTTTTCGCAAATATTGCTTATTTTTATGACAGACAAGAAATTTTAGCATTTCCTATCTACCTTGTTTTCAAGAAAAATTAATACAATGTGAATAATACTATTTTAAAAGTATCTGTGACTTCAAAGACCATTGTCCTAATCAAAACAGAACTCACTAAAACATTTTATTAGCCACCAAACCTGGATCTAGGAAATTTCTGTAATATCATTAAGCAAATGGGGAAATTTGATTTTTTTATATGGATGGGGTGCAGCACTAATTAGGTAAAATACAGAAATTTATCATTATCCTTAATATTTTTCATTTCAATATTTAATCTCATGTTGACTGTAAAGAACGTGAAATCAGAAACATATATTTTTTAGAATTAGTATAGACTTTTCAAATAATGGAACATCAAAACATGAGAAAAACACATTCTTGATAAATATGTTTTATGAGAAATCTAAGTTCAGTATAACACAGAAAGTTATAAAAAAAATTAACAATAGAAAAACTAACCTCTCTTTCTCCTCTCTTGGAGTAATGGGTAAATGTCTCTCCATCATTGCCTTTGACTGGAATGATAAATAAACAACCATAGTTCATCTTATAAATTATAAAAACATATTTTACTAAGGTAAAAATGCCACGCATGTGATACATGCGTGGCACACATGTGTCACATATGTGATTTCCCACACATGTGTCACAAGCATGTCTACACATGTTTCACATGCATGTCACGCATGTTTCACGCATGTGTCACAGGCGTGTCATTTAACATGCGTTTCACATGTGTGGACTGTATCACCCAAATACCTTGTTTTTAATCAATTTATATTCCAACTTAAAAACATATGTGAAACATGCCTAAATTTACATGCATGTGTTGCATGAAGTACAAATAATGGAATAATAATACAAGATCAACCACTAGAGAATTCTGTCATAAGTAAAGATGGTTTTATTAATCCTTAAAAATATGTAGGTATATAAACTACAATTTTTCTAGAGAATGCTCCTAGGTCATTTCTGATGATATTACCACTAATGCTAAAATATCTTAACATTATTATGTTAATTTCATATATATTCTTCTTTCTGGTTTGCAATATTTTAATGCAAATAACAATTTACACCACAGTTGAAAATATAAAAGCTTTTTAATTTTTTGGAAGTTCTATGTTTAATTTGTGTTTTCTTTGAATGGTAAATCAATAAAGTATTTCTGGCTTATCAAAATGAATTGTAATTATTTCATGTATTGTTGGTAAAGAGTTCATGAAAATCTGACTAGGAGTCTTGTTCTGAAGGATAAAAATTTAGATATATATAATATTATATCACCAAGTTTTAAGTAGCAGTCTTTATAAAAATCATGCAATATCAATGGTGAAGTGATATAAACATGTGGAAAAACCCACCAATCTGTAGTTGATTTTTCAGACTTCATACCTCAAATGATGACCCAATTACAGCTGTTTCTCAGTCAAGGCTTGTACTTTTGAGAAAAAATAATACATTTATATCTCTAAGAAATAACCTAAATCAAGAACAATAACTCTTGCAAATGGTCATTTTCTTGTAAATTCTATGTAATTTTTAACTCAAAAGTACATGGCTCAAATGGCAAACAAAGGCTGGTTATGTATACAGGAACAGTCCACAACTTTAAAACAAGTTTGAGGTGGTGGGAATGAAGGAATCACCTCCGGCATGATTTTTATATGGACGGATACTTAAGTATATATATAAATCTGAAAGCATAATGTTAGAATATTCAGTTTGCAGTGTACATTTTTTATAATGCTGATCAGATTACAATATAAATTTGCCAAAATTTCTTTGCTGTCAAGCATGGTTAAAATAATCATTATTAAAAAAACTGATTACTGTTCATATTTTTTGTCACTTAGAACTTCAAAGAACAATGGAATTCATGATAGATTTTCATTTAAGTGACAAAAATATCAAAAGGAAATATACATAAACAAGGGCCGATCCAGGGGTGCCCGTCCCCCACCCCCCTTTGAAATGCAAAAATGGCCCCGTTTTTCAAAAGTCTGCCTCCACCTGTGATAAACCTCTGATAATATGTTCAATATGCTTAACATCAATTTCTGACAGCATTAAAGAAACTAATCAGTTATTGTTTGTGTGTGATACTTTGTAAATCCATGGAGGTAAGAAGTTCAGGTGGGGGGGCTACCATGGATCACACTTATAATTTAGAGCTTTTACATTTCCACTACAAGGAAGAAGTTCACAAAGACCCTTAAAGAAAGTATCTATTTAATGGATCTCATTAGAATTTTACGTTGTTCACAAATCTAGTTTGTTTCATTGATTAATGCTGATTTTCTGCCATTCCTACCTCACAATCACTATAAAAGGCTGATCACACTTAGGCTCAATTGAGATCTACTGTTATCTTTTTAATTCACCAAAGTATTCAAAGAAAAGCAAAACATCTGTTTGTATGGTTATATTAGCTTTACAAGTTTTTCCAGGAATATAACAAATTTGTCTAACAATTTAAGGATGAAGGTGCAGGTAAATTAATCTGCCATTTTCAGCTGTTTTTTGTACTGTTTCGATGGGTGCGCAACATATAGGGCATAAACCTTTAATCAATCACTGGTACTACCTGCATTGTGCCATTTGTCACTAAATTTGTTTGTTTATCTAGTACCAAAATATTAAAAGTATCAGTTAACTAGAACAAAAGTTATCATGTGAAAACCAACCTTCAGATGGCAATGTCAGTGACAGCACAATTCCACAATTTTTAAGGTTGTATTAAAATGAAAAATGGCTTTAAATGAACCTCAACAAAATGAAAATTACCATACTATGCTTTATATGAATATCATACAGTCATGAAAATTCAGCCTAAATATCAGAAAACTTGTTAAGCACTATATAAATTATTTACAATTTTATTTTTCTTAGAAAATTATTAAATTCTGGACTTGTGTAATTAATCCACCATTTGGTAATATAAACAAATATAACAGACTAAAAGTCAATAATGAGTCCTCAGAAACCCTGTCAAACATTTGATATGAGATGCAATAAGGTATTCAGACCATAATTAACTACATGATTATTAAAAATACCCTGAATTTACAGAAGAATCTCATGTAATAACATAGGAAAAGATCTGGAAACTTAGGAAAATACTATTATTTATAGTAGTTTTTGCTAGTTAAAACATGTTAACTGATATTTCTTCTCCTAAGAGACGTTGTTTTAGAGTTAATGAAAAAAATCACAATTTCCTGTTTAGAAAAAAAATTTAACAATCATTATTATTATGGTCCAGATAACTTCAATTCAGGACAATGCCCAATATTTCAGTAAAGTATGTAAAGAACCTAAAATTCATTTCCTGACCCTTACAAACTTTCTTATTACAAGTCTGTGTATACAATTCAGAACCCACATCAGACTTTCTGACTATAAGTCCCCTTTTAAAGGTAACAGAAAGTACGCGTGTATATGGAATACATTCCATCAACATCTTACATACAGTTTTGATATTGAAAGACTTTTTACCATATAAATATTTTCTGAGTAAAAGCTTCCAATTCCCAACCCAAATGACTCCATGACTACAAGTCTCCAATTCCTGATCTGAATTGACTTTATAAACTTTAGTCTCCACTTCCTGACCTCGACTGATTTCTCACTACAGTTTTCCCCCTTCACAACCCTAACAGGCTTTCCGACTAAAAGTTTCCCCTTCGAAACCTAATTGACTTCATGACTACAGTCTCCCATTCCTGATCTAGATAGATTTCTCACTAGTTTTCCCCCTTTCCAACGCCAACAGACTTTCTGAGTACAAGTCTGCCCTTCCCAACCCTAATAAACTTTATGACTTATAAAACATAAAACCCACCTAGCCCTGTGATTTTACTACATATATGTTAGTTAAATGGTTAAATGTTTTTCCTTGTCCACAAACTTGATACTGTAAAAGTTACAATTCTGTGTTAATACTTTTAAATGATTATATACAATAACTGCTTCTGATTGAAAAAGTGCCTTTTTCCATTAAGCATTGTTTATGGTTATATTTGGCTTAACATACAACAAATGAGCTAATGTACCTTTCATGAACTGAGTCTCTCACTTTTTACCAATTTTCAAAATCCTGCGAGGAATCATTACAAATCTTCTAAAATGAAATATAACAAAGATTCCAGTAACTTTTGTATATTTCATTTTATATATTTGTTGTTTTCCATTTTTTGCTCACAGGATTTGTGAATTTTATAAAATGAAAAAAGATCATATAGTTCTCATAACTATAGGCACATACAATGTATTTATATGTAATACTAGTAAAATAAAGATTGACAGTACCAGAAATACAAAATTTAAGACATTCTCCAAACTTTTACAAACATCAACAATTTTCATATGAGAACAGGACAAACAACGACACCTGGAATATTTTTAATACCTGATTCAGGTTGCTGGTAAGATAATTAGATCTCTTTTTAAATCCCCCTTTCAGACTTTGCAATTGCTTTAAGAGAGAATAGCCAAAATGTGAGAGACTCAGTTCATGAAACGTACATTATGAACAAATGCTAGGTAAAATGTGACAATGAAAAACTGTAACCCACAACCCTAAAGCAAAACAATGTACATGTATCACTCAACCAGTGGCAAGGCACACATAAACAATCAAAGTTCTATAGCTCCAGAATACTAGTTTTCCTAGTTCATTATAATACCAATGTAACACATATGCATAAGAAAAACTCATGATTTCAAGAACCAAGAACCACAAATAGTTTTCCAAAACATGAAAACTGGTTTCCATGAATTGAAGTACTGTCAGTTCTAACACCTTTTCCCACTGTAATACCCTATAAGTGGCTATTTTTGCAATAGAAGAATATTGTAAGAATGTTAAAAATCTGTTCTATAAGAGGTACAAATTGTTTGAAACAATATTCCATTCTTATTCTTTGCAAGTGGACATATTACCAGAAAAAACAATAACATATGAAGAAGCAAAGTAATGCACAAGAATTTTAAAATTTAAAGGCAACTGTTAAAATTTACTGAATTGAAATACTATTTTTGGTTCTGTTATCCCTATAATTGCACTTTCTTTTTCACTATTGTTTTTCCTTTTGTACTGCAATGGATGGTCACAGCAAATTAAAAGTCTTTAATATTTCTTGTAAGTTCATATTATTTTTGATGAATAAATCTTTAACATATATATAAATCTGAACTGGCACAATCTAGCTACATGTATTAAAACAGAATTAGAAAAGTACAAAATAAAAGAGAAGAGAACTGAATCTGCGGAAGAAATTAACTAGCAAACACAAAAGCTGAAGCATTAGGTGTTATCACCGCTACCTGGTTTTTGGCTTCTTCAGCTCGAGTGTTTTCTTCAATCTGATACTTGTGATTAGCTAAGGACTGTTCCAACTGACTTTTGTCAATTGTGGGTTTGTATTGATTGGTTTGCATTTCATCTCTGCAATAATAAATGTTTATTATACTACAAAATAATACATACTGGAGGTGCAGGCGTCCAGCCATTGTAAAATCTGGGATGAAAAGCTTCAACATGACCTGGATATTCATCCCTGGAAAATGGAGCAATACACATGTCAAAACCTACTTTTTGCTTTGAGAATATCTGTATCAATGTATTAGGAAACTATTAATTTTCATGGTGAGAAAGTAAATCTTAATACTTAGAATTCTAATGTGGTTGAAATTCGATTTCATGTACATTAAATTAACATTTTGTTCAATATTAAATTTCAAAGATAGATTTACATATTATAAACATCACAAATCTTGAAAACTATACTTTCGATTAATTTTCCTTAAAATTGTGATCAAGACACTATAAAAACAAATCCTACTCAGAAGTGGTCCAATTTCTTCCAAGAAGCTGCCAAAGTTCTAACTCTTTGGATGTTAAACAGTTTAATAATAATTCTTTGGCCTCTCTGGTTAATAATGGCGACACTGCTTTGGAGGCCAGATCAACACCATTATGTACTGGATCCCTGCTGGCTTCATATATCAGACTTAAAGGTGTGAAAATAAAATGGACCAGTTCAGGAGCATTTGGATCATGAATATGTGCTTTTAACTTTGCCTGAAATTATAAAATAAGATAATGCAAGATTTACACTCCATTCACTTATATGACCAATAAAAATTCAGGGATTATTTTTCCAACCACCAGAAATAGTAATAGAATCATAGCAGATAGATTTGGACTGCAAAAAACAGAAAAAAGCTAAATGGCATAATAAAATCACCCTGATAAAAGTCTAAAACTATGACCTCTGTCCACTGACATTTGGTGACACAGAAATTTTTACCTATACTTTGATATTTTACACAGGTATAATTCTGCAGATGAAGAAAAAAAAACAGATATTGGTAACTGGGAGCTAAGGGCCCAAGCATCCTTATCCAATACTATCCATGCAGCAAATCAAACACCACAGTAATTACGTACTATTTTTATGATGATATCATCAGTCCTTTTTGAATCATGACCTTAACCTGTGTTTTCAACCTGCATTCTAACATCAAAATTCTATAATGAAAATCCAAGTCAATAATCCATAACCCCAAGGTCACAGGATCAGTTTAACTTAAAAAATATTGCTGTCAATATAAGAAATTAATCATATACAAAGTTTCATTCCTTCAACCTGAACATGTGTATTAATACTGACAGTCTTCTACGAAATTCAAAGTCGAGACCTGCGACCCCAAGGTCACAGCATCAGTTTCTCATTAAAATATTGTAGTTCATAGAATGAACCATATATGTGTACCGTTTCATAAGGATTTCAAACTCCTATAAACTGATTTCAGACTGCAACTTAACCACATGTGACAGACTTGGAATAAATAGACAACAATAAACCAATATTGCTTAATCTTTTTTTTTTTACTTTTTAAAAACATTTCTCTGAACATTTTTGAGGTAACATTTGCAACTTACTTGTACTAAAGTTTGGAATAATGGAAATTTAACAGTAAATATAAAAATATGCAGGTCTGCTTTTTAGACTGGTTTTGTCAAATTAGTACTATGTAATATTTACCAGCAAGTTGAAAGCCCATTTGATTTTCTGGAAAATATCTATAAAATCATCAGCAGGTGGGGGTTTGGCTCTCAAATTTAACATACCATCTCTTGGTGGGGGACCTAAAACAAAAATGATAATCAAAATATACTTTTTCAAAACCCTTCTTTAACTGAGTTCTTCAGTGCCTTCTAACACCAACTGTGGTATCAAGGTATGACGGCATAATCTCAAGGTCAATCACAGTCACCTCCATCTTAATATTATAATGTTTTGTGTCATGAATTTTGTTTAATTTCAACTTGTCAAGCTAAAATATTGCTGATTTTGAAAAGCTAAATGCTAAGTTTAAATGTAAAATTGATATAAAAAAAAAGTCATTATATTTCTTAATATGTGAGCATTATCAGCTTTAATGCAACTTGTTTCATTTGTTATGTCCACACACCAGGAAAAACTTCCTCTACAGAATATAAACCGTAACATGATACAGCTTCTCTTTTTGATAAAACATTCAGATTTCTAACATACAAAAAGGAGACATGGCATGTTTGTGTATGAGACGGCCATTATAAACATGTTGATTGCACACATCTACAGGGTCTCAACTGTAACCTTCTTTTTCTGGTTTTTTTTATCCATCTTTTTTGTGTTTTGAGATGAGAATATCAATTAAATTGGCTGTGGTTTAAGTAAACAGCCTAAAATCTGAAAATTTGAAGTTTCATGGAGGGTATTCCTGAAAAATGTAATATATTTTTTCAGAAGGGATCTGAAAAACAGGTGTTCCTCTTCCACAGGGAAATTTAACACTATCAATTTTACCAAGTTAAAAAATATTTGTTTACATTTAAGGTTTACTTTTTAATGTCATACCTTTATCATGTTTCTTTTTATGTGCCTGTCGCTCACGTCTACGATTTTCTAATTCTTTGTAGGCCTCAGCAGCTTGTTGAAGTCTGGCTACAAATTTTTCTATGTCATCAAAACAACAATTCAAAAATTGCTGAAAAAACAAAAATGGAAAAAATGCTATTATCTATTAGGACCAGAGAATATCAATTGTTTTCTTCACAGACCAAACTTTGTAAAAAATGAATTTTCTTCCATCTTCATTCGAAGAATAAAGTGACGATGATTTTAACATTTACCAAATTTTTAAATAACATATGAATCTTTGTAAGTCCACTCTTTGATATTGATTTTGACCATAAACAGAAACGAAATTTTCAATTTTAAATACATATCTTCATTTATGCCAATAAGTATTTTCCCAGTATATATATTGACATTTATGATGTAACACACTACACTGCATAATATATGTAAAAATTGAGGTGAAACACATGTGCAGCCAATACTGAAATTGCAAAAAATGGGTATAAATTAGACAATATTTGGCTTATTTGTTGGATTTCCCATTTTTGGACAAGGTCTGAGCAGTTGAAAATCACTAAATCTAACATTTTTTATCCAAAAGGTTAATTAAGTCTTAAAGATATGACATTATAGTTTACAAAAAATGTAAAACTTCAAATTTATACTTAACATTATTTTTGAGGACGAAAACGGTCCTTATTGAACCTACTCCTTTCAGTAAGGTACTATGCTTTTAATGAAATAAATGAAGATCACTTGATAAATGACAATAATATTTTGTCTAATTCACAACTGTACAGCATAGACCTAGAAACTCAGTTTTACTGCCATGAACAAATGCTCAAGAAAATTGGTAGGTTTTTTGGCCAATTTATATGTAGATGATTGCAAAAACATAAATGCTGAGTCATGATCATATATCACAAAACCAAGTTCATTTCCTGCATTACATTAAGTATAGAATTCAACTGTAATGGTATTAAGAATGAATTATCTGACAATATGTTGTGACTTATCCCCCCAATGACAATGTGTTGTAAATTATTCCCTTTGACAAATATTTTGTGAATTATCCCCCTTTGACAACTACACTTGGTTCATGAAACCCCCTGAACAATTACATGCATCGAGGTACATACCACATCTCTTTCTAATGTTTCATTCTCCCCACCAGCTGGATATGAAGCTCTGTTATCAGATCGACCATATCCTCCTCTACCTGCAAATATACAAATTATTTTCTTTTTAACAAGTTTTCAAAATTTCTCTTTCAAAAGTTTCAAAAACTCTAGAGAGAACATTTCAAAATCCTTACTGACAGTCATATCCTGTAGTAATATCATTTCAAATTCTTCACTGGCTGTCATGTTCTGCAGTTTAAAATGAGTATGGACAATACATACAATATTATTGTTGTGTAACTGAAAATATGATCAAATTATTTGTCAACGCCCATAAACAACAGATACTTTCTTTTGTTCAACTGCAATGCCACTGTATTTGTAAATATTTCCCTGTTAAAATTTCCTGTTAAGGGAATATTACAAATTGATGTAATCTTTTATGATTTTTAAAGTATTAAGTATCATTTAAATTTAAATTTTAATTTCCATCGGTGGTGACACACGATTCTTTTTTTTCTATTGCTGGGGTTCTGTGATAACAGGTGTCCTCACCCTGGAGATATTTAAATGGAAGATCCTTATTCAAATAACAAATAACTGGTTCAAAAAAACTTTCCACACTGTTTCACACTTTGGACTTTTTACCAAAATTGATAGTGTGCATGTAAATTAATTCCTCTTTTTACATTCAGGATCCTGCCATATACTCTTACATGGAAAGAAGTCATGAAAGGTTAAATAGCTCTAAAACTCTCAATATTTGTCTGGTGAAAAATTAAAGATATAGAAGATTTGAATGTAATCCCAAAGTCTCATCGATTTTCTATGGACTGATTTTTTCCAGCCATATTTCCTTTTTTGGGTAGTGTTGTTGACTGTGTTATAGGGGTATGTTTAATTTTGTCAGAGAATAGTAGAATAAAGCATGTAGATCTGCAATATAATTTTTGAATTTTGATGTTGGTTTAGGGGTCAAAACAAGTGCATTAGAGTCCAATTCTCATATACAGTCAAACCTGCATTTAGAAGTCACCGAAGGCAAGATGCAAAATTGGCTGCTAAAGACAGGTGGCTGCTTATTCAAGGTTCTATTTGACTGATATATTCAGCAAAGGGAAATTGAAATGTGGCTGTTAAAACAAGGTTATTGCTTTATCAAGGTGACTGCATCAGCAGGTTTGACTGTAAATCATGCCACTTGAACTCCATAAATTTTTTAGAGGTATCTGTCTAGCATTAATTTAACATATTTTAAGATTTAAATGGTAACATTTGCTTGGACAATGGGTTATACTTGCAGGATAGGGAGATAGCTGTCATTTCTGACAACTCTTGCATCTTGCTTTTGGAACAGTCCTTATCACTGATATACAAGTACATGCACAATGATACTGAATCATGCAAAAGGATTAAAGCATTCTGTATGGCAACAAACAAGAGAAGTTATCCACCAAGTTCACAGACATAAAGAAAAAACATGGTATAAATAAATATATAATAAAATAACCCTTTAACACCAATATATCTAGAATAAATCTATATCGACAGTAACTACTAAAAAAAAGGATATATAATAAATATACTGCATTTATAATACTGATGAAACAGTTTTTATACAACTTTGGACAAAAGTATTCTTTTTTAATTTTTTAAATTTACATATATTTATCGGTGATAGAATAAATGTTGTGTTATTTATGTTATTTTATGAGACATGTTTTTTTGCCGGGGAGAGGTGAATTCATATCATTAGACTGATTGACTTCACAAAGCAATGAAAATATGTATTGCCACAAAAATGTAAGAACTATAGTATGCAATTATGTATATTCATAATTATGGTTGTCTTTATAAATTAAAATTTTTTAGAAACATCTTACAAGGAATATCTAAATAATAAAAAAAAAGTGTAAAAAAGTATTGACAATTTTGAAGACCTGCAAAGAAATAGGTGCTTTAGTTAGTGAAAATGAAAAATCTGGGCTATCTTTCACAGAAGTGTGAAATTCAGTATTTTTCCCAAGTGTTTCGCTGAAAGTGACGGATTATATATCCCTCTCATCTGTGGAAAATATCCCAGATTTTCAAAATGCACGAATAAAACAATTTCTGCTAATATAATATTAATTTGTATTTCTTAATGAATCCCCAAGACTATTGGGTATAATTGGAACAGATTTTGCATTTAAGTTGACACATTTATTAAATCTACAAAGGCCTTGCCAAATGCAAGATAATTAATGATATAAAACAATAGTATTTAAGAATTAAAATATGTGTCACTATTAAATATTCAATACGTCATAAACAATGTTTACACAATTGGCTGATTGTTTAATTCATCTTCAATAAGACACAAAAAGAGGTGCTTCGCATGCGCAGCATGATACGACCGCAGCACGTTGAAATGTGAAAGGTGAACAAAAGACCCTTTGGGTAAGTGTGGACACAGT
>JAULBM010330217.1:0-13073 GCA_032357055.1 Geukensia granosissima
ACTAAGTCCAGTTATCCGTCAAAATATGGAAAAATAAAAATTAATTTCTTCAAAATTTCAATATGGATGAAATATTTGAACATTAAGCAGCAGCTAAGCAAGTTTCACTAATATCCATAAAGATTTGATAGAACTATGGGAGTTTAAAAAAGTGTGGACGTCGCTGCTGATGACGGACAACGGAATTTGGACGGCTATGTTTCGCCTTCAACGACTTTCGTCGCAGGTGAGACAAAAATTATCCTATTAATTAAATTGATATTCTTATACAATTAACTCAATGTTTCATCCATGTCTCAACTTAAATCATTCAAATTAAAGGGCCACACAATAGCCTGATCTATCTCTTTCTTGCATGTATATGGATATAACTACAGTTTTTAGACAAAACGGCAAAACCTTTTTTTTCATTCCTTTTTTTGTTACAAACTTTGTCAATATTTTAACATATCATTATTATATACACTGCTGTAAAATATGGTACCATAAAAACACTGATTTTGTTCAATATACATTCAATTGTCAAAAGTATTGACCCAAAGAAACCAGTTAATATGTTTCATATACCATTAGTACTCAGTCCATTTACATTGTACCTGAAGTCATATAATTTGTCTTTTTCTTACCCACATTATCTTTGTCCAGTGCAAGTGATCTTTCATGGCTTTCATTTTTTCCTTCTTCCTGTTTGATATGAAGACCAATACCTTTCATCAACATGCTTAACTTAGCTTTTAGTTACATAACATATGAAGGGGGAGGGGCCAATGGTTCTTGATTTGTACTACTCAGTCCTATATTAATGTCTGATGGATTAGCTTAAGGTTGTGTGTTGTATCTCCAGACTGTGATTGAGGAGGGGGCACAGATTCACCCATTGAATATCCTGACTATACTCCCATACCAAAGCCAATATTGGTGCCCATAGGATAACCAGGATTGGCTCCAATTGGGTACCCTGTAGGTCCCATATGAAAACCTTGGAAATTCTGTCCTGAACCACCTGCTCCACTGAAATTCTGCCCTGTTACTGTAGAAGGGTTGAACATATATCCACCTGCATTCTGTCCTGGTCCTAGAGAGGAGTTGAACATGTATCCACCTGCATTCTGATCTTGTGCAGCATTCAATTGCTGCATCATCATTAGATTCTGCATCATCAACAGTCTTTGATTTTGATGTGCTAACTGTCGATTGGTTAATCTCCAAGGGGCCCCATACATGGTCCTTGCACCAAATTGAGTTTGATTTGAGCAAATATAAAACACTAAATATATGTTTGCTATTGCACAGAACACTATAAGAACTACCGCAGACACAGCCACACTGTAATATTTGCCATGATCGGCATCGCATGCTATGTCAGTTTCAGGAAACCAACTCCGATCACAACTGGAAAATATTCCTGATACTGCAGTAAGAGCAACGGAAATTATACATCCCATAAAACAGAACATTGCAAATCCTATTGCACATGATAACTGAAAGTAAAAAAAAACACAGATTAGCAAAGTGGCATTAACATGCTCAAGAACTTAATATTCCAATATGTCAAGAACTATATACCTCATTAAAAGTCATGAAATGTATATTTCATATTAAGTCATGAACTGTATATCTATTGATTCATGAATGTAGATTTCTTTATGACAGGCCTAAAAATGTTGTTTGTTTGCCGTTTGCCTAGAGCCCTTTCTTGATGGTTCCTACACAAAAAAATTTATTGGCATTGTTTAATACTCTCTAATACTAATTTCTCATTGATTTAGTTATCAAGGTGTACTTTGATTGTCATAAATACATGATCACTACTTCCCGACCCACATTTTAATTAATCAGTAATTTGACCCATTTTCCTTTGATGTGTACTGGATGATAAAATCAATAAATGTGAACTGGCCCGATTATGAAAATTATTGGGTCAGTTGGCAAATTGCAATGTGTCAACTTGTGGCGTAATAATCTGTTATGTTGTCATCCAATAAAAATCGTCTACATCACACAATGGAATGCAGCCAATTTATCAATGAAGGTCAATGGCGTTATGTTTCCAGCGTAAATAATAAACGGCTTTCGCAGATAACATTAGAAAATAAACAATAAACAAAGAATTTAACACTTTCTTATACCTTTATTTTTGTCTTTTTGACCGACAACAAAATTATTTTTGCTGACTTCGTCAAATAAATTCTAACTTTGCAAAATTGGAGCTGTGTCGTCTACTTCTCATCTAACATTTTAAAAATGGACCCTAAATTGCAATGTTTAAATGAATAAATTGATGCATCATACCAAGATAATAACTTAGATTATTAACTGCCACCAATTAACTTGGAATGCTCTGTCCCACTCTTAAATTTTACACATTCAAACCAGTCATCAACTCCTCCGGTTCAAAACCAAGCGGTTTCCATGGATTCTTTTAACCTAACAGTCTGTCATAAAATTCAGTAACAAGTCGTGTCAACTCCTATTAAATTGTGATGGTCTGATTTTACATCAACGTCTCGCGATGAATGGCCAGCCATCTTACCTGCTCGAAAATTACATTTTGAATGATGTCGTGTGCTGCAGCCATTTTACAATATATACATACCCAAGAAAAAATAGTCCCATTTTATACTTGTAATAATTACGTTTATTTTTTAAATTTTGTAAACTACCAATAAAAGGAATAATTGGACTTTCGGTTTCTGATACTGGCTTAAAATTATTACTGTAAAATATCAGGCTCACGTGTTATTTTACAGTGATAAAGCCAGTATCAGAAACCTAAAGTCCTTTATTCCATATATCATGAGTAAATAACATATTATTATGTTAGGCCTATGATATGTATATTTTATTTAGTCCATGAATATTGTAACTAGAAATTCATCAAGTTTTACTTATCTCTCTTCTTTTGGCCTCTAACATGTATGATGAACAAGATATTCAGAAAACCACTTTACAAGCAGATAAATTGAGGTTTTTCAATATTTGCTAGGTCAGAATAAGCAACATTTAAGGAGGTCAAAATATGCAGTGCAATTATCTATCAATACCAGGTTTTGTGTAAAGTAAGTTTTGATTTTGAACTAGATGTCAGAAACAAGTTATTTTTTGAGATACATATTTAGGTCTCCTGCTTATATTGTCTGTTTATGCATTGACTTCAAAAGTTTAACCTTATGCAGTTTGTTTTTATGTCATTTTGTCAATCAAATGTTGCAGGTTAAACATGTTTAATCCCACCACACACTTAAGGTGCCTTGCCTGGGCCTTTTACAGCTTGCCATAGATTATGGACATGTGTCACTTATTGAAGGTCTTATGACAACCATTTTTGGATGGCTGTCTCATAGACAATAATGTCACATCCCTTTTTTCATTTAATGCCATGTTGATGGATTTTACGTTTAACTTTTTAACAAGTATTAAAAAAGAATTTGTGAAATTACGATAATGTTTCCTCTAAAGGAGTCTTGTTTGACATGGGGAAGCTATGTGTTGCTGTATCAGATATTTACTATGGAAGTCACAAGATGTTGACTTTGACAATTTCCTGAACAGTGTATAAATGAGATTTAGTGGAGGCACAAAGGAAAAGAGTTGCCAGTATCATATCCTTAATGGGATTAGACAAAATATATAACTGAGATGCTTCACAAGTGCAGCATGATACGACTGTAGCACATTGGCATGTGAAAGGTGAACAAACCAATCTTTGGAAACAGTATTTTGCTGGACACAGTAAACTGCTGTGCACAGTAATATGGCTGGATAAGTGACCTTTGTGATCCCTATTTTCCTCAAAACTGGTCTCACTTTTGTTAAATTTTCATAAGGCATCATTTGAAGAAAAATCAGATGAATAATAATATTTTTTCATCTCCTTCAAAATCCCATTTTAAACCCTTTGTCCCCTTTTATAAAAACCAGTTAATGCTTCAAAAAAATGCTTGGAGTAACTTTGGTTGCATTTTTCATGAAGAATCATTTGTAAAAAACATCAAAAGTGGATGAAATATACATTTTGTCCATATTATATGAAATTGAATTTTTCCCCACTTTGGCCCCTTTAAGCTAGCTAAAAAATAATTAAAAATTTAGCAAATATGTTGAAATACTATTGAAAGCTCTCAACGGGAGACTCAAATGAAAAAAATCCAGTTTTTAGTGTAGTGCTGTGTGTTCTATGTTTGTCTTCCGTTTCATTTTGTTGGCCATTGTCTTGTCTGTCTTCCGATTTACCGATTTCTGTCTGCCCCTTTGGTATCTTCGAATTCCTTTTAAATCAATAGAAATACTGAAAAAATATTTGGCCCCTCATAAAAACCAGTCAGAGCTGGAACACCCAAAATCAATCCCACATCAAATCTCATACTTGGAATCAATGTTTCAAAATATCAAAAGAATCAATCTATCCCATCAAAAGATAAGTTGCAGAAACCTGTGTGTTCAAAGACAGAAGATGCTGGCAACGACATTGCCTGAACATAATACTACTGCAAATTTTTGTGGTCATATAAAAAATGGTAGAAAGTTAACTTTTGCTGCATTTTCCAAATGGAAACATAAGCAAAAAACCACAAATACTAGTTAACAAATAAAAAAGTTTCAAAAATTAGGACCTGGCCATTTTTGTACCCCCTTATCTCAAGAACAGAATGAGATGCTTGTGGCTAGTTATATAAAAATAGGAGATGTGGCATGATTGTCCATGAGACAGCCACCCGCCAAGTGACCGTAGAATTTAGGTCCCATTATGGCCTTCAACAATGAAACAGAGTCCATACCATAACAGAAGCTGTAAAAGCCCCCGAAATGCAAATTGTGAAACTATACATAAAACACGACAATCGACCTAATCTAAAGCAAAAATGGTGAGACAGTGATGACTTCACATAAATCTATACGACTTCAACTTTCCAAAGTCAATTCCCGTTTATTGGGAGTAGCATTCCAGATGCCATGGCTATGGAATATATATAGCTCACACGTTTTTCAAAATAATTTGTCCATTTGTCCAATACAGCTATTTTCTAAACGGAGCTTGTTTGTTAACATAAAACTGCTCAAACAGAGATATTTTGCTCCGCGGTTGAAGATATCACTTCAGACATTTTACGGTCAACATTACAATGTTGTCGACCGGTTTGGCATATCCGCTTCACAGATGAAGAAACAAAAACTGGCTTTTCGCTTTCTCCGTCTGGAGTTGTGATTCCATGAAACCTTCGTTTACCATGAAAAGACTAATACTGGATTGAAAGATTAACAATGAGGCGGGTGTCTTTAAAAAGGCAGGAACGAGTTCACTAGCGGATTTTTGGTATGGTCCGCAATGGTTACAATTTTTGTTAATTTGTTAGTTTTAATTGTATAAATTTATTGCTACGTTTTGTTCGTGTTGTCGAGATTGCCGTGTCGTCTTTCCCCTTTTGTCTGACCCTTCCATTTTCTTTCGCTTCGTCTCTAGATGTTGTGGTGATAGTCTCCTGTTTGCATTTTAATGTTTATATTAAATCATGAATAAATGCAAATTTTTTATCACCCGATTATTTAAAGGCATACGTAATGGATGTAAACAGACTATTGGCGTAAACAGTGATTGATATATTTGATATATTTAACAATGGCATGCTCATATTTTCAATACTTCATTTAATATGGAATCAGATTACATTTGTAAATATTTTAAAATGTTACTATTTTCAGTAATAACGACTAAAATTATGTAAATATTGTTAGTGCATTTTGCTGTTTCTGCAGTTTAGATGTGCAAAAAGGTAAAAATTGATCGAGGAAAACTTTTTTATGGAGTGTCTAACTTTTTTCCAAAAAGCATCGCATTTTGACATCAAAATTATCTTTTTTTTCAAATAGGGAAAACATTTACAAAAATTATTTGTAATGTTTTATTGTTCCTTTGTATTGTTTATTCTAACTTTCTGATATGAGTGCACCTAATACAATTATATTACATATGAACAGGTTTGTCAAAGTCTGAATTTTACCACAAAATTAAAATATTCAATCTATCAATACCTTATTGTCATAAAAATTAAGACAAAATTTGTCGCAAAAATGTATCAAAAATAAGGTTGTGAATATAGAGATGGAATACACTTTACGTAATTATTAAAACGGTTGGTCGCCCATCCGCAGTTCTAATGCCTGTTTAATGAAGAAAACTGTTATTATTACTTGACTTAAAGAAGGGGTTGTGTGTTATTTTTAGATTTTGAATTCTTTATATAATTGGAGAAGTTTAATTTTTTTTCTCTGGAGCGTTTCTTTTATCTGCCTTTTCAATTGGTGTTGACGGACTCTAAATTTGCTTATATTCGGTAATTCTGTTATATTTTAGCAATTTTCAAGTTTTTAATAAAGTTTTATTAGTTTTTACAGATAAATCTTTTTTTTAATTTTATAACTTTTCTTTTTCTAATTCTTTTTAAAAAAAAATCTACATTGTAATTTTGTTATTTTTCTGCAATATTCATTCTTTTGAATTTGGAATAGTTGACTGTATCTTGCATATTAGATTCTGTATTTAATTTTATTTAAGATGATATATCACTGGTATATTTAAACCAAAAAAAAGTGTGTACCTTGGTGATCTTTTGCTGAATAAAAATGTTTGCTACAGTAATGGGTTTATGTTTGGGTTGTTCAATCTGGCCAAATAATGAAGTGACTGAGAAAACACAAATTATCCAATGGAAGAACTTGCAAGTTCTCTCTTTAAAGCTAAATTAGAGGCGGACCTATGATATATTTGCAATTTTAAAATGAAATTTCTCACAGAGGGTTTTTATCTTTAAAGTTCTTCATTTTTTGCTATACTATTTGGTATACGATTATAAGAAAACCAAAATAATTTTCTGACTTTTTCCCCTAATTCTGAGATTTTAAAGCAAGCGAGACGTTAGTTTTGATAATATGTCCTGGAAACTTATATCCTTATACTTTTTCTTTTGAATCGGCATTAATATGATATGTGGCTGTTTTTTTTTTTTTTTTTCCTTGAGTCATTATTTAAGCTTATTGTATTTATAGTAATATTGATAATATTTAATCAATTAATCTATACTTTTTTGCAATCCATCGGCAGTCTCTGATAATATTACTTAGCCAATAGCAAATGGCTTCGTTCTTGGAATCAATCAGAGATACAGTTAAAGAGTCTTTTCGTTCAAATAAATTTATTATATTTATAAAAAAATATCAAGGCTTAAGGAGGCCACTTGAGGTACCTCTCTTTTAATTTATTCCTATTCCTATCATTAAATAATTTTAATAAAAGAACATTTCTTCAGTATGAATCGAAGGCTGTCTTGATATCATACGAAAAAGGAAACAACATGATTAAAATACTTAAATGATTATAATCAGATGGTATTTTTATAAATCTTGATGAATTATGGAATTTTAAATTTTTCATCAACTAATTCTTTTAGACAGATTGTCCGTAAAAATAGAGCGCACCCTGTTTAGTCTTCATATTTATAGTTATATTGTATTTTTAAAATGATACACAAGATAAAGGTATATCTTGACTGAACACAGTGAGCACAGTGAAGGGCACATAGTATAATCTATGAAGTATTTAAATATGCTATGTTTATTCCTTAATTTTATACACCCGAATTTAGGATTTTTCTTATTTAGTGTCAAAATGTAGCCTTTTCGAACCTTGTCATTTAATAGGCATTTACGCCTTGAATAGGGAACAGCTGTGTGCAAATAATTCCTACATTTCACTTATACCAAATATGGTTTTAAGAATGAGCTTCATAATCAAACTTTATTTTTTACTTCTAGTTCAGTTTTAAAATATAATTGTGTATTATTTATATATAAAGTCCTTTCGTTTCATCCTAATGGACTACAATTATGGCTGCAACGGCCTATTCATGATTTTTAAAAAAAAAACTTCTCATCTGAAACCCATAGGCTACGTAGAATCAAACTTGACAGGAAAATTGATTTAAGGTCCTTTGCAAAGTTGCATTGTTTATGTCCTGATCAGACTCTAAGCATGGTTGCATTAGATTTTAGCATATTCTTCAGCTTACAATTTCCCTTATGGATTAAATTATCTCTCTTTATAACCTTATAAACTTCTGCAAAAAATCATTTCCTTTGATGTATACAGACTGGATGTTCATCGTTTCAAATTGAATTTGGATTTCAACGTATTTTGTGTTCAAATTTTAGGTTCAATATTTTTAATATTGTATTTATGTTCATTCAGCATTTATTAAGATCTTCAAGTTTTCCTACGTTTGGTTTATTATTTTTGTTGATGCATCTGGTTAATCAAATTCAAAACTAAAAACACACCAAGTCAAGTGATAGATATAGTTGGGGGTAGGGAAGACTTTGGAGGGGTTTCTCTCATTATTTCTAGTTTTAACCAGGTGAGCGTTTAATGCCATCCAGGGCCTCTAGCTAGTCACGCTATCAACATTACTTGAAAAACATTTTTACATGTATATTTCGAAAAATTTTATAAAAACATTGATTGCTCTACCGTGCTTGTTTGTCAACATTTAACTGAATAATTTTTATTGCAAAAATAATTTGATCCAATCAAAAATTATTCACTTGTTGTTCAGTTTAATGCAGTTTCCACATTTGGTGTATTTCAATTTATGAATATATATATATATATACAAAAAGGAAGATTTGGGGTGATGTCATGGAGACCTAACCCCATCTTTGTAAGATATGGAGTAAATTCCTGAAACAAAAGTTCCTCAAAAGATCTTCTACATAGGGTTGAATCTAATTCCTTTGGACGAGTTCTAGATCTTCCTAAACCAAATAAAAACGTTACACGTTAAATTAAGAATGTCTTTCTTTAATGTAATGCATATATATTCTTAAAACAACGTGAAACACAAAGACTAATCAATGCCTTCAACGTCTAATTTGGTACAGTCAGTAAACTGGTCCGACGTTTTCTGGTGCTACGCTAGTGTAGCGATGCGCAACTCCAACAGAAGCCCAGTCTAGTACAGGCACATGATACGTGTGGTTGGACTATCCTTCTTTATTAATACCTTAAACGCTTTCAGGATGTACTTTTCGGACAAATCAAACATTTACCAGTCTAGCCGTTTAGGTTTTTTATTTTTTATTTTTTTTTTTTTTTTTTTTTTTTTTGTATGTTTGTGTTCATTGTAAGAGATTGCTCTCTTCTCGGAATATACGAAAAGATTTTGTTTCTCGTTGTCTGTAAGTGTTACTCGTACTCAAGAATGGATTTATTATTAGTATCATTATTTTAAGTAGAGAATTTTGTTTCAACCAGGCCATATTTGCCAATGGCCAGGGTACATTAAGATAGTAGTGTCTCCTGTATTTTTCATTACTTCAAATTTCATAGTTTAGTTATAAAAGTATGAAAGTAAGATTAATTTTTCAGTTTCTTTATTATAATGAACACACCAAAATATATACAATAAATGGAATGCTCAAGGATTTTCTATAAAGTTACAACTTTTATTATTTTTACTAACAGAAGATGATCTCCACTTGATTTTCATACTGATTTTATCTAAACATTATTAGTGTATCATTTTGTTAAAAACCAACCGCTGTTGAAAGATAAAAGATATATAGTATCCTTGATCGCATTATCACTTGAATTCGATTTGAAAAAAGAACTAAAATTATGTTGCAGCAAATGCAATTATGTTAATATGCATAAGTGAGTGTGAATAGGCTAGTTAAAACAAAACAAAACCATGTACCGACAATGCATTATAGAAGACATCTTCTAATACGTAGAATAAATTATAATGATAGTCAAATAGTTCCATAAGTCCAAAAAAATCGAAGATATCGAAGGGGCAGACAGAAATCATTAAGTCGGAAGACAGACAAGGCCACGTTGAAATTCAAAATAAAAAAAAATGCCATAAGAAGTACACTGGGTAACCACTTTCACTGAGTATCAGGCTTGAAAGTCAAAGACCTGAACATGGAGAGAACAAAAATCAAACTTGAAATGATGATAAGACTCAAGTGATTATAGTCTATTTCAGGATTTGTTGGAACGGGTAAAAACGTAATGGAAGAAAAAATGTCTGACGTATTCTTATAAAATAGTGTTTATTTTGTAGATTGAAAAAAGTGCAAGTAAGTTGCAATAATACTTTTTAGCAACCACGATGTATTTTAAGTTGCATTGTAAAGTTGGCCATTTGTTTGCCGGAAGTGGCTCTTTGCACGCGCTATCGCGAGACCGGGAGTGCACATTGTCAACGCTGCGTAATATTTAAGTAATTAAATTAGGATTTGATAACATGCAAAAATGGCTCAATGCGCACTTGAATGAAAAGTAAAAAGTAATTCTTCTTATATGAATCGCAAGAGAAGGTCCGAACAAAAGAAATATGCACAATTTTTTAAATTGCTTTATCTAGGTCTCCCGCCTAAAACAAAGATGGCCGACCCTCAATGTTAAATCTCAGGGGCAGATAATAGTAGGCAAAACGTTTTTTAAAGGCGTTAAACATAAACCGTTAACTGTGGTATAATTCTTTCTTTTGGTTAATATAAATACAAAGTCAGAATCGCACAAATAAATTTATAAAGCTCGAAAATTACACTCCAGAAAAGCCTAACATACAGTATAGACAATGCTTAAACTAATGCAAACTATATTAAACAGGGAAGACGAGAGCCTGTCGACCTAACTTTGACAAACCAAGTGTTTTGTACATCGGGTATTTCCACTGACACTTTCGTAATCCAATTTTATACACTGTAGCGGCCAGATTATTGGAAAGTGGAATTTACTGTAGCGGCCAGATTATTGGAAAGAGGAATACACTGTAGCGACCAGATTATTGGAAAGTGGAATACACTGTACCGGCCAGATTATTGGAAAGTGGAATACACTCTAGCGGCCAGAATGGATTTTGCATGAATGCGTGCCAAGTTCCCTCTCACTGCAATATTTCAGAACGCGACCATCTGCTCAGATGTATATTTTAGCGTGTGAACTTATATGGGGATTAATTTTTGGCCTGAGAGCGTCTGATCTCAATATAATTATACACGAATTTCCGTGTACAATTTATATGGTCACCCAACCATAGCCCCGCTTCAGGCTGTGTTTAAGAATGAGGTGTAACTTTTTAAAGTTTGCTACATGTATTTGTTGATATCTATATGTAATGTTTTGGGAGATATAATGTGTAATGCATATCATTTCAGTTTGCTTTTGAGCCAGAATCACTCAATTTCTCAATCGGAAAAACCATTTCAATTTGAAATTTCCAAAGTATATTTGCAACACTTACTATTTATTATTATGGATAATTGCTGGCGATAGATGGTTCAGAGGTAAAACGTCTAGAAAACGGTCCATAGATGTTGTGTAGAAAAGAATCCAGTGGAGAGGACATCTACCATGTGCCTTACAATGCATGATGCCTCCTTCATTATTTCAAGCGTTTGAATTTAAATTATTCCAAGAAATTTCTGTAAAATATTACGTGGTAAAATTCATGCCAGACAAGTCAGACAACTGGGATGGTGAATTTATGTGAAATTCCAAGATTTCTATTTTATATTTTCCTCAACGGCGTTTATTTTGCTTTTAACTGTAAATTACTGTATCTAGAATTTCATAAAAGTTTGATTGATTTTCCTATTTTGGCTTCAGTGTGTCAGATGAAGGCAAATCCAGAAAAACGCTTTCTACACCGTAAAATTTGGCATTTGAAGATTTGATTAAGCATATATTCCATATTCTTTCTTTCAAATTTCAAGAAGTAACCTCTTATCAGGAGCATGAGAACTATAACTTTAGGACAGCCGAGATATTAGGAGATGTGTACACTATGATGACCAAGTTAAGACAGAAGGGTTGTTTGATCCAGATGTATCTCGAGAATGGATCTGCCCAGCTTAGAAACAGATAGAAACAATCCTGGTTTAGTTATCTTTGGAAAATTCTCAAAAACAAATTCTTTACGGCATTTTAATGGAATAATCTATGTATTGGCATTATTATTTAATTTGGTTATAAAAATGGACAAAAAGTCGTTTAAAATGAAATAAATACGAAAAGGGTCCAAAACGTATTGCATTTTTTTTTTGTTGTCATTGCGGTCTGATTTGGCTTCCCATTTATATTTGTTTGGATTTGAGTTCTTCTTTTGCAATGTTTGGATCTTTCACTTCCACTGTTTCCGTTCTAATGCTACTGATGAGGGGTTAATCCTTGAAATGAACAAATAGTATACTAGTACCAAAATTTTCCATATTTATCCAACATTGCGTAATTTTGTATTATGAAATATTTTGGGACTCAGTGGGGAAAAATGAAAGGAGAAATGAAATAGTTGCTTAAATGTGATTTAAACCATATTTTGATAAAATTGCTCACTACGTTCTGAACCAAGATCCAACAAAGCTATTTTATACTTTCTGTAGAATACAAATTCGTTCCTATACCGGTTGAGACAAACATCGATCAGGATTTAACTTATTCTTAGACCTCTAAGTAACTCGAACTGTAACACTAGTGTAGCAGGAGTTGGTTACCCCTCCGGAGCACCTGAACTAACGCTAGTTTTGGTAGGGTTCGTGTTTCTCCAGCTTTAGCTTTTAATACATTGATGTGACACTTGTGTAGCAGGAGTTGGTTACCCCTCCAGAGCACCTAAACTAACGCTACTTTTGGTAGGGTTCGTGTTACTCCAGCTTTAGCTTTTAGTGCAGTGATGTGTATACTATGTCTTTCGGTTCTTTCTTTGTCTTGGTCGTGTCTGTTTTCTGAGTCCCCATTTGGTATCTTCAAATTCCTTTTTTCCATAAATATTTGTATAGTGTAAAATCAAATAAGTAGCTTTGTAAGTGTGGTAACAACATATACATGCATACTTACCTTTACACCGTGTCTTTCTCCAACCTGAAACTCTGTGCCAAATAAAAGGGGGCCAACCTGTGTGATTGCTGCAAAAAATGTGAAAGAATTTTTGTCTCGCAAGACGACCATAAATTATCTTAATTCTAACAGGAAGTGGACATGCGACAAATTTGAATCTGTCTTTAACGATATGGTT
>JAULBM010330228.1:0-13072 GCA_032357055.1 Geukensia granosissima
ATGATCTTCCCATATGCAAATCTACACATTGTGTCTAAGCTTCATGTAAAGTTTCATTGAAATCCGTTGAGCGGTGTGGGAGGAGATGCGCTTACAAGCTATGTGGACAGACGGACTGACGAACGGACAGACAGACAGGGTGATTCCTATATACCCCCCCAAACTATGTTTGCGGGGGGTATAATAAACGCAGTGAAGGAAATATTTTTAATACTGGATTTTTTTTTATTGATAACAACTTTATAGATTTCCAAGTCTTTTTCTTTTTGTTTCTATTTCCCTTTTGTTTTTTTTCGAGTGTGTCTTGTCTTTTCCAACTTTTCATTTTGGATCCCTCACATGCAAAACCTTACAACAGACCAAATATATATTGCTGAGTATGATTTTTAGATGTTAATTTACTATATGACTATGTTTAAAAAATTCAAGTGAGTCAAGTTAATAAGGCTATAGTCTTGTTTCAAAATAGCATTCAGTGACTATTTCAAAAGAAATTTCCAAACAGTACTGTAATATCATGGTAAGTTATTATTTCCAATGTGTACCTTCTGTTATGTCTTTATCAATATCACAGTGTTTCAGCTTTGATGTCACTTTATAGAGATGTCGATAGCCAGACTTCTCACTTGACCATACAAACATCACTTCTGAACTACTTGGTGAGGGTAAGAAATGTAAATTATCATGAACCTGTTTCAAAAAGAAATTAAAATCACGTTACCAAAAAAATACCAGCAAAAACAAGCAATTCTGTGAGCAAAACTCATATATGAAACTCCCACTCCTCCCAAAGATTATCTGCCCTTGGAATGAGCTGAGATGAAATTCCTTCCTATATGCAAATCTTCACATTATGCCTAATATTCAGGTAAAATTACTTTGAAATGCTTAAGAAGTGGTTGCCCTTACAAGGTATGTGGACAGATGGACAGACAAAGACACTGATACAAAATACAAGAGGAATGTCACATGAATTTCTCATTCATTAAGTATACAAAAATGTTACACATGACTATAAATGCTGGTAAAACATGTATTTCATGCAAGTGAATAAGCAGTTAACAGTTTTGTCAGCATCAATTGACAATTCCATGATTGCAAATTGATTTTACTGGCGATGCATTAACGAAGTCAGAAAAGCAATACTTGTGACTATTAAATCAAAATCGATGCCAGATGGTTGAACGCCACCATTGGTGAAGCATTTGTCCATGGATTCATGTGTAACCTCCTCAAGATACATTAGGTTGCCCAAGGAAAACCATGGACAAATGCTTCGCCTATGGTGACGTTCAACCTTAGGGTTACCAAAAGGTATCCGTAGGTGGATATCCCAATGCGCCCTATGGTGGCGTTCAACTTAGGGTTACCCAAAGGTAACCATAGGTGGATATCCAAATGCGCCCATAATAAAATACGTTTCCACAGCATAAATTGTTAAAAAAAATGTGTAACATGTTGCTCATAAAGTTTAAAAGCACATCTCTTTTCAATTTTATGACCCATTACTTTCATTTAAAATCAAGATTTGGCTTTTAAAATTGGAAAAACAGCAAAATGAAAAAAAAACAAAGTTGTGGTTGATATTACAATTTAGAACTATTAAAAAAGGCTTCATGGTAAAATAACAACATTATTATTCTTGTGTGACTATGCAATAAAAATATCTCCCCCCAACAAAAGTAACCCTGACTTTGTGAAAAATAGTGTAAGACAAGTATTATTGAGACCTCACATTTTAACTTCTGTTACAGTTTCCTTTCTGTTTTGGTAACTTGTTAAAGTTATAATAAACCAATACAACAATCTTAGGTAACTTACATTCACCCAAATATCTGAAAAATCCTCATATATAACTTGAATTGGAGGATAGTTCACACTATAGTCATATTCTGGCATTTCAACATCTGTATCCATGGCAACAGGTATAAAACATTCCATGGGAATGAGTATTAATGAAAGACGCATTTGAGAAAGGTTCATCAGCTGTGCATACACACTGAAAAAAAAAAAGTGAAGGGACAGTAATATGATAAACACAATAATATACTGAACAGCAATATGATAGACATATATAATGTCCTGGAGAGATACCATATTCCACAAATTCATCCCCTTATTTCTTATAATTTTTAAGTATAAATCCAATAAAAAACAATATCAGTTAAAAAAAAATTTACATCCTGCAAACCGTTTATTGTTACAAATGCAAAAAAAACAAAAAAAACAAAGCATTTTTGTATAGTGTTTATTGGTATTTTTTACATTACCTAGTATGAAAAGATAATATCAAAATTGCAAGTCTGTCCATTAAATGTTCCTCTAAAATGGCCCTTTTAAACCAGTTTATTAATACTTACTGTTTACAATCAGGTGTCCAGCCTGCTCTTACAATGTACTCCATCCAAGGGAAAAATGTAGACAGTGGTTCATGTAATTGTTTCTCTACAATATTGTCTTGGATCTGAAAGTATAGTGTTAAATGTCACAAATCTCACACACCAAAGCAATACAGGAAAATATATTTTATAATTAAACTACTAAATTTATCTTAACAGAGATATTTTACAGACTTTGACAGCTATATAACTCCCAAGTCCAGTAAATAACCAAAAATGGTTTTTATCGATTACAATATTTGTAAACACTATCTACTGTGCCAGATACAGACTTCACAAACAGATGGGGGTGCAGTGTTGTGGTAATGGTACATATTTTGGCTTGAAAGATATGACCCCCATAGATTTTTCAATTTCAAGAAAAGGATAGGCCAACTTGACCAATGGATTCAACCCCTACAGTCTACAATATATACCTGTTCATCTTCACCCATGATAAACTCTACAATCTTTAATGAACTTCTGGCATTAGTTGTACCTGTAATAAATAGGACTTTTGTGTGATGTCGAACTTAATGTATGGCATTAAAAAGATTATTTTTTTTCAAGTGAAATTGACAATTCCTTACATATTTAATAAAGGTATTTACTGTTGTGCTATTTTTTTTTATAATAATTATTACTCTATTTATATACTTTATTTATGGCAAGGTCTTTGTATACTTCAGTCATGAGTTGCTTGATGTACACAAATCTGTCTCAATTACAGAGGATTTAATCCAAATATAAAATGAAATGGAAGAAATAAGCTTTTTCACTCATGCATATGGATTTGGAAATCTTCCATTTGTGAAAGAAATTCTACATCTTTTCCCTCGTTCTGATGGCTGCACTCAGGAAAAGACAGAATATCCCACACTCACTGAAGATTTCCAAAGTCTTAAATTTGCATTCCATTTAGAACCTATTAATATTTTGGTAAACACAACCTGCTCTGGGATATCTGTATTCATCAACACCTTTTACATCTGACGGTGAGAAAATATTCAGAATTTCTACTTCAGATTCATCCACTTCTTCATACAGTATCCTGTAGTGGTTGGACTTTTTAGAGACTGGTTCCCACCAGTAGCCTGTATACCTGTCAAACTCCTCCTGTACAACAAATGATGGAACTCCTGCTGTCATGGGATCAGCAGACAAACTGTTTAAACCTACAAAAACCAAAGTCAAATTTGGGCCTAATAAACACCATGTCCTCTTTTCCTACAGTTGGACTGCATCTCATTTTTTAGGGTGATAGACTTAAAAATGTACGTAGGTCTACGAGAGTGGTTTTTAAAAGACTGATAAAATGAGCTTATGATTGCAATCAATTTGCTATTTACATCACGGAATCTTTGCATTTACATGAGCATTTCCAATGTACCAGATCAAAGTCAGTAAGGTACAAATATGTATGTCTGTATTCTTTATCGTAAGTTTTTTATGTTACTTTTATTCAGGTCTATAATGTATAAATTACTGTGTCTCTCTTGAATAGAAGTTGTTCCTGTAATTTATATATATATATATATATATATATATAAATATATATATATATATACTACCAGTGATTAAAAAACTTGTTTCACCTATGTTTGTTTGTTATGGTTATTACACCATTCTCAACAAGATTGCAGTCATATCAGAGGTCAGTTTAACTGGCAGAGGAACTTGAGTAACCAAAGAGAACCATCAAATTAACGCAGGTAACTGACAAATCTCATTTAACTACCCAGGTCCCTCTTCCACCAGTGTAATAATATCATGAATTACCTTTGTGTGCGAATGTAAGTCTACATTCTTGTTGTGTGGTAACGTTAGTGACCCAGATATCATTACAATGTACAAATGCCACCAAATCGGAGTTTTTTGGGCAGATCTTGGGATCTAGTCTAGCTCCTGTAGAACTTGTATTTATAAACACAGGCAAAACTGTCTCTTCTGACTATAAACACAGTAAATATCACTTTAACTACTATAATATTGTAGAAAATATAAGTTATCAATATCAAAAACAACAACATTAGCAATACTCTCTTCTGGTTAAAATCATATGAAAAATAAATTATAACAATTCATCAGAATATATGTAGAACTCTCTCATTTTACTGAAATCATATAACACAGAAAATTTCAACAAGATACACTGTGAGCAAAACTTACCTAAGGATTATCTGCCCTTGGAATGATCTGAGATAAATTTTCTTCTTTTATGCATATCTACACATTGTGTTTTATGGTAATATTAAGTTTCATTTAAATTGATTGGTTGATTTTGGAGGAGATATGCAAACAAGGATTGTGGACAGACAGAAAGACATGGTGAATCCTTTACACTACCACATTTTGTTTGCAGGGATATAAAAAAATCACTTAAGTACAGGGAATTTAAAGGCCTTCTTTTTATGCAGCTGAAAGTGTGTTAAAAATTTCGTCTTTTAAAATTAAGTGCAAATTTCAATCTTATATGTATATCAAATATTGTATATTATTGGATCTTATGCATGCTAAATTTATAGGTACCACCTTTTTCCACCTGGTCAAAAGTTGGAAAACCAAAATATCATGACATTCTAGGGCAAAAGAAACAAAAAAACCTGAACAGAAATATTTAAGGAAGCAATAATGCAGTCTAAGGATTTCTGTTAAGCCAAACAGGGTTTACGTTGAAATAATCATCTAAAATAAAAGATATGCCCACAACTTCATGAACATAATTGTTGACAAAACTTACCATTACATTAGTGTCTAAACAAGTAAATAAACTGTTGCATGCTGGAAAAACAAATTTCCCATCAGACATGTCATAGGATGTTATGCCATAAGTTCCAAGTCTTTTCCTTTCTCGTAAAAGTTGTTCTTCTCTGGAAAGCTGACCATTCTGAAGTGATGCCTGTACAAAAAAAAGTACAAAATTATGAGAAGGTTTTTGAATATAAAAAGGAATAAACATGTGAAAAGCCTCATCAAAACAAACTGCTGTTATCGGATACAAAGATTAAGTTCATTATAATCTAGAGGGTTTTCAATTTTTGTAAAATAAACAAAATATATACATGAAGGTTGACCTTTACTGTTTATTTTGACATAATACAGGAATAAATAGCAAATTGTTAAGTAAAAGATTTCATTCCCATAAATCAATTGATACATATACAATATTTTGTTACATTTTTGTCCTACATGCTGTCGATCCTTTTTATTTTTGGCACTTGCATTATGTCTTTCTTTCTTTGGAATTTTTTTGCTCTGATTCTAGCCGGACCTATTTTGATTGATGTTTTACCTTAAGGGAATCAGGTTTGTAATCAACTGTGTTTTAATTTTGAACTAGCGGTCGGAAACAGCAAGGACTTTTTCGAGGCAGGTACATTTTGTTGTCTCTTGGTTTCTTTGTGATTGTCTGCATATATGGGTCAACTTTTTTGTCATTCAATCAAAACCTCTGTCATAGGTTAGGGGGGAGGGCTGATTACTCACAAACATGTTTAACCCTGTGACATACTTCATGTGCCTGTCACAAGCCAGGAACCTGTAATCCAGTGGATGTCATTGTTTTTATGTTTAAGTGTTATTTACTTTACATTGTATACTTATATGGCCGATAGTTGTTACATTTAAATATCACATTTAATTTTTGTTTCCTCTTACAGCTTGTCTTAGGGTGTGGATATGTATCCATTATTGAAGGCCTTAGGACAACCTGGAAATGTTTGAAATTTACACATTTTGGATAGCTGTCTTACAGACAATCCTAGCCTATCTCGTTTCTTTATATTAACCTTGAAATTGGTCCTAAATGTGTTGCATATTTTCTGAAACAAATACATGTGCATCATCACAAAACCCCACAATTTATTGCCCTATCAATGCTGTTCTGGAAAATGTGTGATGTGAAATGCAACAATCAAGCAGCAAACTGACCACAAAAAATGTTGAATTTTTTTATTCTAGACAATTTCCACTATCAAAACATAATGAAAATGAAAAGATATGGAGTAAATGTCAGAGACATCTAACCACAAAAAACAGATGGAATTAACAAATCTTGAGGTCTCCACAAGGCTTTTAAGGTCTAAATCGCCCCCCCCCCCACACCCTCAAAAAAAAAAAATAAAGTGTCTACATAAAACAAAACTAGCTCTTATTTTATTCTCAAAAATAAAATACAAGTATGCATGTTATTAAATATACCCTTTTGTTTTTTTTTTCAATAAACCAGCAAAAAGACAAGCAAATATTTCTACCTTTTATATACAGAGGCACATGGAAATCAATTTTGTCATACACATCAATATGTTTCTTCTCCTGCTTAAATAACACTTTGTACCTTAACCAAAACTAATCCTTAATACACTTACTTATCCTTAGCTAATTCAACCCCTACTTTTACCCTGATCATACACACTACTCTAAATTTTTTCCATGAGTGCACTTACAGCTTTTGTTTTCATTTTTATTTTATACTTTTGTGCTGCCTTTACACAGTGAAATCAAATACTAGTACCATTTATCCTTGGATGCCCAACCTGCTTGGCTCAACCACCGTGAGTGACTTTATACTTGTTCTTAATCCATTTGGTGTTGACTGGATTGGCTTGAATGCCCTGAATATCTATATATTATATTATATATTATATATATCTAGAACCTATTCTTACACCATTTGATGGATACTTCAAACTTTATTCCTTGTTTTATGGAGTTCTTTGCGTACTTTTTCACTTGTTTTAAGTAGTTTCTTTGAGGATTCGAGTTACCAATGATCAACTGATTACCTGAAATCCATCTAGCAGATTTTTCCATGGTAACCCTGGAACAATTTCTGATGTTATCCTTGGTATGTCAACATATAACAGTGTATAATCTCTAGAGTTCTGTGTAATTCCCAGGAAGTAAAGTCTAGTGTGAGGCCCATGTGGTGTTTCAACAGTTCTGAATGTAAAGTTACTCGGAACTCGACTGGCAAGTGTCACTAATAGCTTTCTTTTCTGTTTGATATCTTGACGCAGCATGTCCCAAGATCTGGGCTCTGGTGGTGCTTTGTTCTTAGGTGATCCTGCAGCACTGAAGTCACCAGTATCCATCATCTTTTCAGTTGCCATGGCAACAGATGAACTGTCAATGGTCTTAGTTTAAGAAAAGTGCATCATCCACCTTACCAATCTTCAAATAAAATTTCATAGTAACTATAAAATAAACTACATTTTTTGTATGGTAACAAGCCGAACATAACCTCTATTTGTATAGCTATTCAGTCAATGGCCAAAATTAAGTCATAAAAATGGCCGACAATAAGGTAAAAAGACAAATAGTGCAATTACCTTAGCCTTGTCTGGTAAATATTTTGTATTGATATTTTACTAATACAGTAAAAGTTCATGACATCATTAACATTGTTCTTTCTAAAATGTGGAAATACATATTTTGTCTGCTAAAATGGTGATAAAACATCAACAAATGTCAATGGCTAAGAAACAAACAGTGATATCTTTATAAAATGTAAGAGTTTATCAGCATCACACCGCAGAAATGGTAAGCAAACTTCAGTCAGTTCGTCTGTCCAAATGGTGTAGGTATGTAAAAAGGAACAGTACAGAAAGATTAAGATCTACTTCATTCACCACTTGAAAGTCAAGGACCCAAATTACATGTAATGAGTGAAAAATGTCAAATACATGTTTGCACTATAGTTTATAAGGCATTCTGTTATCAAAAATAAGAACCACAATTTGTAATGGCAGACATTTAATAAAATTCCTATTCACATTTAATTCCACTGGCTTTCTATTTCAGTTGGGATATGAGTTCTTCTTCAACTATTTTCGGACCTCAGCTTTCCAATGTGTTCACCTTATGCTGTTGATAAGAGGATTCTCCTTAAAATACAATACAGCATAACAAAATTAACAGTAGTGAGACAACATAGGTAGTCATTTACTTTAAAACCACTGTTGAATGTGACTGCTAGAGGACCAGAGGTCCACATAGGTATTCATGATCTAAATTGTCACAGACTTGTCTGACATGAAATTTATCACATATAAGTAAGAAATATATAATACAAGAGATTGGCAACTTCACCAGATTTAGCATCACCACACTGCTATGTGAAGTTTCCTTTCATCGTTTTTTTTTTTTAAAGTCCTTATGCCTTAAAAATGACAGAACTTCATATATAACAATATATATTTTTTTATTCTATGTATGGTTAAAAGTTTGCTTTTCATCTGTTGATTTTTATGAATTATCAACTTCAGAATTTTTAATAGACACTATTTACTGTAACTGCATTCCTGATATCAGTGCTAGCGTCTAAACAGCTGTTGGGTGTATGAACTTCAATGACACAAAAGTTTTGACATCAAATTTAATTGTTAGATGGTATCATTTTTGTGGGAAAGTGTATCAATTAACACCCAAGATAACAGCAATTCAGTTACAGTAAAAGGGTCTATTACTGTAAATAGAATGCTTATTAATACTCTGAACAGTTTTATGGACAATTATCATATAATATTAAAACACAGTTTGTCATACATGTATATTTAAAACAAACTGATCATTTAATTGTAGGGAACATTGCATTCTCCATACACGTCACCACCTTTTGTCCACGGTCAGGCTTTCGTATTATGACCTATCAACCCCTAACGAGAGGGCTCACCCTATCCGCCACCTGGGGATTGCGCTGGGTCAGCTCTTAATCCCTACTGGGATTCGAATCCCAGTAGGGATTAGGTCAGCTCTGTGGTGAAAAACGACCTTACAGTAGGCCTTGCAGTCTGTACAGAATATTTTGCAGTTGGGTTGAAATGCTGTATTTATAAATATCTTCGCTTTTGCAAATTTGCACTGCTAAGATATTACTTGTTATCTTTTTAGTTTGTAACCTACTATAAGAACTTTTCTTTCAAGATTTTTCTGTTGACAAAAATTAAAACTTTTCACTGATCTGAATAAAAAATCAAAGCGAATGCGGAACGGACTTGCCACTCCGTGTTCCGAACCTCAACCAGTGGAACTACTCTCTGATTTGTATGATAATATTCATTTTCTTTATTTATTTAGGCAAAGTGCATTAATTTGAAATTAATAACTAAGAAATTATTAATACCTATATTTTTGAATGTGTTATACTTTATTAATGTTTGTACTCTCCATTGAACCATGTTCTCTTTTCTTTTTCTTTTTACTTTGTGAATGACCCTAAGCTAATAAAAAAATTAATATTTGCGGATAAGCTTGATAAATGAAATAGTGAGATTCAATGGATCATTTTTATTTGTAAGATTTATATGTCATGTTTACATAGAACCTGGGATTAAAAACATATTTAATCCCAGATAGAACGAAGGATGCGATGTGATTTTTCGTATTAATATTCTACATTTGCAGTCGTATATTTGTATTAAATCTTTGTAACGGTTATACAATCTTGCAAAAGTCTTGAGAAGCTTGTGATATCTGTATCACTGCTTAAAGTCACCTGACCAGAAAAGTGAGATCAAATACATACAACAGACTGACAAGTGTACACATCATGATTTATATACAGACCAATAACAGAGACATATAATACAATGTATTATATGTCTCTGCCAATAATGATGAGACTAGGTATGACAGTTGTTGAGAAATGAACTAGAATGTGAAAAATAGTACCTCAAACCTGATAATGAGGTCAAGGTCAGCTCTGGCAAGTACACACAAAGACCTACTACAGACTAGTGGGCCTGGGTGGCCGAGTCGTCTAGGTAGTTGATTTAGATCACTGTAACTTATTATACCTATATGGCCTGAGTTCTCGCCTGGGTTAGTTCCATACAAAAACGGATCGCGTTTAACTCGCCTGGCACGTAATAAGGTTGGTCAGTTACCTGCCCAAGTTTGGTGGTTCTCTCCGGGTATTCGTGCTTCTTCCACCAGTAAAATTGACCCCAGCGATATGGCTGAAATATTGTTGAAAGTGGCTTTAAACACCCATCAAACAAACAACAGACTAAATACATTGGGCTAGTATAACAGAAATTGACTAGATTGCGAAAAAGTCACCCAACCATGAATTGAGGCATAGACATAAAGCAAACCGACAAGTTCAAAACTACAGATCAAGTATGGTGGACCTAGCTACAACTGCTATTTAGAAATGGACTTGAATGAGAAAAATTGTGGCAAAATTTACAAAGTCAATCATCAATGAAAATGAGGTCTAAGTAAAATGGTATATGGAAGACTGGCAGGTACCCACAAAGATCTAACTACAGACCTAATATAGTAGGAATAAGAGTTGTTGAAAAGTTCACACACGTTTGAAAAATTAATCAACCATGAAAATGAAGTTAAGTTCAAATGAGTTATAATAGACAGGCAAGGTACACCAATATCTAATTACAGACCAAAAATAGTGCATGGGTCTAGGTATAACAGTTGCTGAACAATGGAATTGATTTTGCAAAATTTACAAAGTTACTCAATATTTACACCGAATCCTTTTCTTTCTATTTCATTTCAGAGTTTGTTTCTTGTGCTGTGTGGATAACGAAGAAAATCTCCACGTGCTTGAATATGCGCTTATATTTTTCCAATTATGGTGTATTTTTTCTTTTTGTTCATTTTCCTTTTCTCGGCCAGTGTCTCTAGCAGTTTACCTGTTTATTATCAGTCCGAATCAAGCTATGTAAAAGTCAAGTCATTGAACAAAATCTTGATGTTCCCTGTGTTTTTAAACATTGTGTTTGATTTTTTATGTATTACTGTCAGGCAATTTATGGCAGATTTTGTTAGATTTCTTTGCCCGTGTATATCTGTAATTTGTTGACCTTACATCGCATTTGTGTGCTTCAATGCACAGATGTAAGTGTTGTCAACATCTATATCAAAGAATTCCGCTCAAACCGGTGGTAGAGCAATCTTGAACTTATAATGAGGTGCGAGTTTTGACTCCGTACGTGTTGAAGGCCTCACTGTGACTTTGAGATGAAGAACAGCAATCAAAGCGCTGTTCCTTTGCTTGTATTTTACTGTATATGTCTGATGACGACAGATCGGCAAGTTCATATCATTACTGATACAGGAAATTTGATTCACCTGAATACCTATTCCTGGAATCCGCGACTAAATATCACAGGCGGACAAAAAACTGAAAATGAACATTTATCAATGAGCAATTCAAACTCTACCAAAAGAAATGGGGATAACTCAGGTGGTTATCAGTTATTTAAAGACACCCACCGTAAAGCCCATTTCCTACCAGGTAATATTTATTCCAGGATACGGAGGAAGGCCATTATAAGGAAAGGGCTTCAATCTCTAGAAGGAAAAATCGTTTATATGTTACAACGTCATTCCATTGAAAAAGATCGTCTTCATCATCATGGGAAACGGGTAATCTATATTGACCGACAAGATTGTGGGGTCGACTAGAATTTCTGGAGAGAATATCAAACGTGGAACTTCAGCAGTTTCTTTTTCAACGACTGATTCCTGTCCAGCTTGAAAATCGCTTATATTGAACACAAGTCCTCGAGTAATGTAAGAAATGCGAAATATATACGATAAACGTTGAAGCTGCTGGAATAATAATGTAAATGAAAGTATGTTGACATTTAGAGAGTCAAAGTCATCAATTTTGTCACGGAATTTTGCATCTAGCCTTCTCTATACTGGCAATCAAGGTATATGGCAGACTTGAGAGTATCTGTTGTGTCTTAAATTTTAAGGAAGAGGGTAGAGGATGTTTTTGTAACCACCAAATTGATCTCTGTTCAATAAAAGAATAACATCTTGAAGATGATTTCGATAGTTGGTACTATACTTTTGCCAGTCTTGTCAAGAATACATTTCTCCTTGAAAATTTCTTCTCGTCGGTTTATGAAGCGTATAAAGTCCTGAATCTTTTTCCATTCTCCGACTTCTTTTTCGTATAGACCTAATATTAATCGAGACCGAGACTCCCTCTCAACAAATAACTTCTTGAAATCAGAGATCGGTTTTTGAAAAGAACCCCACTTTTTTGAGGTTCTTGGGTTTTGATGACGGCTTTTGGTGTGGCCAATCGCTCTGGAGAAGGCTTTATTGTCGTTGTCTAGCTCTAGGTGTCCTTTTGGTCTGTTGGAATAACTGCCTTCTCTCCTCATCACATCAAATCTTTCGGAACGTTAGCTTTATTCGCTCATAACTTCACAAAAGGTTTTTAGCTTTAGTTTTCAGTGTAGTGCTGTGTGTACTATGTTTATCTTTTCGTTTCTCTCTTGCAACGGTCTCGTCTGTTTTCTGATTGTGCGATTGGGTAAGCGGAAATTTCATGACCGACGTGACCTAGAAGTTAGAAGATTCCCAAGAAGCCAATGGCATTTTGAATTTTGTTGGTGTTTTAAATAAAAAGTGTTTTGAATTTAGCAGGTCAACCCAACAGGATCATCCATGCCGTTTGGACGTAACACCGGGTGCTTTTCCTCCGTCCATATTTGGGCTATTTATATGGGCGTCGTTATCAGTGTCAGATAAAACCTCAAACAAGGAGTAGCACCAACAAGGACTATATTTGACCTCGTTAAGTTCATCTTGTTGGTGAAAGAAAAGAAGGTTGACAACAGAACATCATCGATTGTTTGTTTGTTTGTTTGTTTGATTGGGGTTTAAGGCCACTTTCAACAATATTTCAGTCATATCGCGGCGGTCAGTTT